>VXBT01004539.1:352714-406401 GCA_013400235.1 Oriolus oriolus
GCCCCGCAGCGCTCGCACACGGGCGGCCGAGAGAGACCCAAGGAACGTGTCCGCTTGGCACATTAAACATTTGGGGCTCCAGCGCGGGGTTCAGCCCCTTAGGCCGGCCCGGGCAGGCCCAGGGGGGCACCTGCGCCAGCAGTCTGAAGTGTGAGCAAGGCCAGAGTGACCAGAAGCACAATATTGACGGTCAGCAGGCCCCGTGAGGGCTGTGCCGTAGTGCCCTTCTGAACCGGGCCTCTCTTTGAAGGTGTCACGAAAAAACCAAGGTCTGAAAGCAGGAATGCTCCCCACACGTTTAATGTTCAGAGCAATGTTAATGATGTAAAGATCTGTTGATTGCGATGAACACTTGGAGCGCAAGTATCAGTCATAAAAGTGCTTAGTTATCAATATTCACTCTTTAGAGCTATCTGAGAAACAGGCATTATTGTGGGAGTTCATTAGCTTTTTAGAGGGCGTGCGCTCACCCTGAAGGGTATGTCCTCTCTTTCCATGGTACGTTAAATTCACATTAAACTTAGAGGGAGCCACGTGTGTGTAATGAACCAGCGTATAGCCCAGGGCACGCACACTCTATCACCAGCCTCCATTATCTGCATTAAGTGACCAGAGGATAAATTAGGCCTCGTATGAGCACTACCTTGATATTTCCTGCAGTTTTTAAAAAATGTGTTTATCCAGAACTCTGTGTCCACTCCCTGTCAGATCATGCAGCTCCCAAAGAAGCTGTTGAGAAGCTGTGTGACAGTGCAGAGCTGGAATTGAAGAAACCTCAGTGGAACAATACAGGTCATAGGATCAGGCAAAAGGTTGTACCAAAGGAAAGCATAGGCTCATGTAAATTTGAAGCAAATTCTTCATGGGATTATCAAAGGGATAAAATCTAGCATTTTCAGAGCCCAGATAGTGTTTAGCACTTCACCTGAAGGAATATTTTAATTAACTGGCAGTTAAAAGCCAGTGGGTTTCAGCCACTGTAGAGTAAGTGAGGAAAGACCCTTTGAGTAGAACATACTGATCACTGGTGCTCCTTGTGTATGCCTAAAGACATTTAAACATCAATACCATGCTCCAGAAAAGAGTGTAAGTTGTAGTGCACAAACTGTTGCAGTGCCTTGCCATTTTTGATGTAGAGAGTGACCTGCTGTTCCAGAGTCATTCTAGAAGTTCTCTCTCTGAAGGCCATCTTCAGCCCAAATGGCAGATAGAGCAAGAATGGATCTTGCAGTAGAATGAAGCAGTAATTGTACAGGAGGGCAGTTAAACTTCCAGCTTTAGAGAATTGTTCAGTGTTTTCAGTCACTTCAAAAAATATGCCCATGTGGCAAGTGGAAGACAGACTCTCTACCTAAAAGTCTCCAGATTAATTAAATCAGGCAACTAAACATTTTTGTCTTCTAACTTCTTGTCTTCTAGCAGATCACTACAAGTGACAAATGTTCTGAAGAGCAGGCTATGTTTTAAATTTCACCGAGGCAGTTAATTTGCATAGAAATAACTGAGTAGTGCTTTAATTATCCCATAGTTCTGTTGAAGATAGACAAGAGCTATAGCTCATACTGTCTCAGTTATGTTGGTGTAGCAAGAATAACAAGTAGCTAGGAAAAAAGCATTTTTGTTATTGAAGTCAGGGCACGCATGTCTGAATTCACGCAGGGAACAGATGTCATAAGTAAGAAGATACCATTTATCCACAGTCGCCGTTTGGGGTTGAACCAAAAGAAAGTTGCGTAGATCACACGCCTGCAATCAAGAAAAGTTTCTCTTAATATGCTGTTCCTTTTACAACTGAGACAAGGCTTTTACATCCTTTAAACTCCTACTTTTCTCCCATCAGTCATTGTTTTCATTAAAGAGGAGGAAAACCAAAACAAACATCTTATGTAGAAGAGATAAAACTGTTTTGAAGAGTTTCCTTTACAACGCTCCTCTTGGGACCCCGTGTCTCTCATAGAGTGGATCTCTAGTCTGAACTATCCTTCTCTGTGAACAGGTAAGTTTGTATGCTTTTATTGCCTCTTCATCTAGGACAGGTTTGTAGCTTGTATTTAATTAGCATATCTTATGCTGGCACTCTTGAAAATGAAAAGAAAAAGATTTATTGAAAGCAAACTATGAAAGAAATTCAGAATGCCGAGGAATAAGCAAGAGAGAAAGGAGATCAAACAGAAGATTGCTGGTTATCCTTAAAAGACAAAATACGCTGTCTGCTATTCTTTCTTCCTTTTCTCTAATTAGACTTAGCAGCTTCACTTCATGGTGACCATGAGAGAGTTTTGCTTTCAGCCTTACTTTTGTTAAACTCAGCAACAAGATTTTTTTGAAGACCCTGCTTTGTAACAATAAGGCAATCTTAATCTTACTGTATATAACTTCTGATTTGATATGTTTCTGGGCAATGTTTGTCTCATACCTAAAGAAAGAAATACAACCCTTTCAAAGTGATTTGGTCAAAGTTATACTCAGTGCTTGGGTTTGCGAACGTTGTTCAAGATTAAGCAACTTTTTCATTTCAATTCACAAGTGGGAATGAGAAGCTTTGAACTTTAAACTTGATTATTGTGACATTCCAGTTATGTTATTTTCACTTTTTTTGGTACAATTTGGTCAGGAGACAACATATAAAGAAGTAATAATAAATATTGGTCTGGTTCTGTAATGTTTTATTTGAGTGAGTAATAACACTGAGACTGAAGGGACTGCTACTACTGCAGGTAGAACAGTGATGGGAACATTTTGTTTCTTAAAGATTTGATTCATTAGTAAAATACAAGGAAGATGTATAAAAATTCAGTGTTGCTGGACTTTTCAAGCGGCACAGCAACTAAACAAACAGTTGAATGATCTCGCAGCAGCAGGAGACCTGCTAATGCAAATACTTAGTGGTGTGACTCATAAAAAACAAGCTGAAATAAAAACATTAACCAGCTTGCCCTTTCTCCCTCCCTCCTTCCCTCCTTCCTTCCCTCCTATCTGCTTCTCTGTCCCCCATCCTCTATCTTAAAAGCACAAACAGGTCAACACCATGGAATTTTTCCCTACTTGTACATGGTATATCCAAAAGAATTGATAAGGAAGGCAGAAGTGTGATGTCATTCCATTTTAAATTGTAAACCAGTCTATGTCAGTCTCCCTCATGCTGAATCCCCAGAAAAGGTCTAAAGAGGTTTTCTATCTGTTTTACTACATTTGTTGGTCACCATCCTGGTGTATAGGGCTTATCCAAACATGGAGAACAGTCCTGGAGTTAAAAAAGCCATCAAGTCTAAGACTTCAAGTGTAGTGGTGCTGCAAAAACTCCTTAGAGGCTTTAGAACCTAATTTTCAAAACCATAACTGTCAGACATAACTGCATAATCCCAGCTTTCAGCAGTCTTAATCCATCTGTGGGATTTTCATATGAATTATTAATATTATCCTTTGGTTCTCCCTTTCTCTCTGTGTTTCTTTCAGTGGATACTGTTAAAAGCTGGATGTACCATGATGTGTTTGGAGTTGTCTCTGCAGCTGTCTGTGGCTTTATTATTCTAAATTTTCTTTCCAGGAAGCTGCAGTCATATGAGTTTAACCAACATACCTTTCACATTGCAAAGTGGTCAGATTAGCAAAGGGTCACGTTTGAGTCAATGTGAGATTCAGATTGCTAGAATTGAAAAGTATTTATTGATTGTGGTTGCCATATACAATTATCACTCAGAGAGGAGACCATTCTCTTTAGGGGCTCCCTAACGCACAGGTTTTACTTCTTTAGAGAAATTACCAGCTGTCAATGCTTACACTACCCTGTGAACATCAGTGGAGATTGTGCATATTGCAAATCCAAGCACACCATAAAGACTGCAGAATTAAGGTGCTGCTGAGATTATTCCAGCATCTTCTTTTTTTGTACAGAATGTGAAAATCAGCACTCTCACTCATCACCAAGCTAAACTGAAGGGTACTTAGACATGTACTTACATCTGCTCATTTTTCTTCAGACAACATCTTCATGGCACAGTTATAAGTTACTCTTGTTTTTGCTGAAATTTAAAAAGTAAAATCTATCCTTACTATTTCTCATTTAATGTATAAATAGCCCAATTTGTTTCTTGGAAACCTTAATTCTTGCTGAAATAAACTGGTAGAGGAACAAATTTCTGAAATACATGTTTCCAACCACTGGGAGGAAATCTATCTTACTAATATATTTATCATTAATCTGCAGTAATGATCCAGAAACTCAAACCAGCAGGAAGGATAAAAATACAGAGGCAAGCCTTAAATAACTTGTTGACAGAGGAGATTTAGAAGTAAATTTAACCTCAATCTCAGCTACAGTGACCGCTTGCCACTCTGATTTTGCATGGCATTTTATTCTGTGCTTTTTACTGGTTCATCACACATCTGTAGAGCAGGCACTGTGCCTTGAGCCTTCATAGGAAACTGCACAGCTGAATGCAACACTGTAAGAGAAGGCAGGATTTGGGAGCTGGTGCAAGAAGTCTGCTCTCTTAAGTGTGTTTGAGGGTACACCATCAGCGCCTTCAACTTGTGATATGGACTTTGTAGGCAGGGCTGGTAGATTCTACAGGTCCTGAAGTCATGGAGCTAATTAGGCATTACAGTGGTGAAGTACCTCAGCCTGGATGAACGCATCCATGATGAACTCCATATGGAATTTTGTGTCTGGAGTGAAGAGTATCTTGAGGCTGTGTGTCAAGTTAGGCTTGGAGTGGAGGATTTAACATCACCTGAGACTCTGCTGAGTATTGCTTTTCTGTGTTCACTGCAGAAGATGCATCTGCACAGTGAAAGGAATGATGAACACAGATTCAGTCTATTTTAGAAAAAAGCAAGATCAAATATAGGTTTGCAGACTGAGCTTCATTTTTCCAAAATAAAACTCATGATCCAGTGATTCCAAGCCCTTCACACTCAAAGGAAAAACAAGCAGTATAAATGCTGATGGGCATGTATGGGATTTAATTCATGGTATTAGTAAGAATTCAAATTATTACTATCATTGTTAGTAATGCAATTATTTAATGAACAAATTTAAAAATAATTAGATTAATCTGTTTTATAATATTTTCAACAGATCTCAATCTGGATGTAGATGGATGATCCTTGTCGAAGTGCAGGGATATCAGCTGAAATATTTAATTTTTGTTACAAGGGCACATGTCATGTCATGTGTTACCTTGGCTGTAACATTATATTGCCAAAATCACTATGAAAGCACAGTTCAATGCATTGTGCAAGAGACCTGGTGACTGCTTCCCAGCAATGATGAGAATGAGTTATGAGCCTCTCTGCTTCTTCCTAAAATAACAGGGAATGAATTTCATGTGGGCAAACACTTGACTCATTCTTCTTGGAACTGATAGCTTACCACACAGGACTTGGAGGCTGCTCAGTGAACCAGTCCACGGTTCACAGGAAGAAGAAGCCTCCAGAGGAGCTCAGACACTCAAAGAATAGCATTCTTGGCCAAAAATAACTCTGAGCACTGAAAACAAATTGAAAAAAAGTGTTGGTCTACTTGTAAATCTGTTGCAGCAACATGTACCTCCAGTCATATCTGAGAGATGAAGGGTACATCCATCTTTGTCTCTGCGCTCTTCTGTTTCCAACCAAAGCTTCTTCCCAGCCAAACCAGCACTACATAGGATATACATAGGCTTGTGACCATGAGTCACAGGATATATGTCAGCTGCTGCTGGTGAGGACCCTGGTGCAAGATGTGAAGGTAAGAACGGCTGCCTTGGGGCAATTGCAATGATACAGTGATATCTGCACAGGGGCTGAGAAAAGCAGGAGGGCTGAGGACAGGCTGGAACTGTAGCAATGGCAGTGTGAGAGAGGGATGGTCCCACGTAGGATGCTGTACAAGGAGGATGGGTAGGCTTTATCCTTGGAGTGTCCTGAATGAATGTGCAAAGGATGCAGTGCACCACATTGTGTTGGGGGTTTCAGCAGTGTTTCATATGGATGTGTGTGAACGTGGGGGTGGGGGTGAGACGGATCCAGAATAGCAGAATCAATACATCTCTCCTATCTGTTCACACCCACTGGTGAACTGGAGGTCACCTTTCTTCCTGTATCCTCCACAGATGCTGTCTGGCTTGCTCTCGGGTCTGTAGCAGACTGTGAGGAATGGCATGGCCAAGTTTTTGAGTCTATGTGTTTTGTCTTGACTGACAGACTTCTGCAGACACTTTGGCACAAAGTAGAAAATGGCTCAGTGACAGCAGCAGGAATATGTCCTTCTTGGAGATGTGAATTCTTCCTTGGATGAAGGAGCTGCTGTGTACTGCCAGCCAGCATTCTTGCTGAATGTTAAGTTTCCAAATTAAAAAAATGATTTAACTGTACACAAGGCAATATGTGCTATGAAATGCTGCAGTGCCATTAATCTTTATGGACTATTATGTAGATAGGGAACCAACCCCGAACATGCCTACATACCGTCTTTTCTTCGTTTGTGTTCCCTTCCCTACTCCCTGTGCAACCACTCCTTCATGACAGTGATAAAACATTCTTTCCTCACTCACAGGTTTAAATAGGGGGATAAAGAGAGTGACCAGCCTGACAAGAACAAGGGAAAGGGTCTGGAAATGTTTGGTGATAGTAGGAAGAAGAATTCATCATTCTTCAAAGTGTGATCACTCCCCATGCCCTTGCTTCTGAAAATGTGTAATTCCAGTACTGGTACCAGGAAAGTATAATCTTTGCTATCCCTGGGAAAATTTCAGGTATGCCTGCTCCAAGAAGTATACTTAACATCCTCGTTTGTATGCTGACAAATCAGCCTTCATTCCAGAAGTGGCACGAGTCTCCAAGGAAAGAAGAACATTTCTCTTCCAGAGTACTCGTGGCCTGAGGCTCATCTCTGTAAACTGTCTACAACAGAGGTTTCTCTGCACTGGGAAATTATATTCATGTTGGAACAGGAATGCAGGAAATTAATGTGGTAACAAACACTGTGCTAAACACAACCATCTATATTTGGAGCTGGACTCTCCTTTGTGCTAAATCCTGCTTACCTACACAGGAAGCTATAAAAGGATCTTGAAGTGGATAAAATAGTTAGAAACAGAGGCTTTAAACAATCCATGGAATACACCAGTTTGAAAGACATGTTTTAATACAACTTACTGGTATAAAGAGAGCATAAAACAAGTAATTTAAAGGAGACATATCATTGTCTAAATTGGTCATAGCAGCTTCATGCTGAAGTTGAGTTTGTACTGGGTAAAAGAAGTAAGTAAAATAAAAAACTCTCTGAGCATCTTTATAGACTCGGTAAGGATCATGTTTTTATATTACTATGCTAGAAGAAATGTGATTAACATGATTTTGTTTTCCTGAAGACACTCATGTCAAAAAAACCTAGGAAGCATCCAACACCATTTGCCCATTCTTGCAGAGGGTTAGGAGGTACCATTTAAAAATGGCAGGCCCAGATTGACATGAAAATCCCATTTGTTAAATGTCTTTTAGGACCAAACTGCCTCTGTTCTATCCAGCTGCTGCTTTTATTAGGACCTGTGCATCACTAGGAATGCTTCTTGTTACAATATGTTATTTTTGAACAAAGGTAGGTTTCATTTGCCTTCTCTAAGAACTGACACGTGTAAGGACCTGTAATGGGTTTGAACAAATCATGATAAGACTGGAAATATTAGACAGTAACTACTTAATTCTGCAGTTATTTTTTTAATTTTTTCTGTGTTACTAAGGTAGTAAAAGTAATTGAAATGTTAATCTAGAGTATTTACTAGGGCATTATGTATACTCTGTATTCAATTCATGTTGCAGTGCTGTGGGCTAGAGATGGATTTGCTATTAGAAAAATACAAAATTCTTGGATCTCTGCAGTTTTGACTTAAGGGATTGAGCCGCATTAATTGTACTTGTTTTCTGCCCACAGGATGTAAAGAGATGATCAAACAGTTGGCAAGCCTTATATGACTTTGATATTGTTGTATCCTAACAACAATAGATCTGCAAAAGCAGGAATTTTTCCAGAAGTTAGCCTATAGGGTAACTATTTTTCCAGGCAGTATAGTGCAGGTGTAAAAAAGCTAGTGAGGGTGTGACCTTGGGGAGTTCTGTACTTTGTACTTTCTGATTCAGATCATGGGTTCTTCTTGTCGAGCTTGGATAGAGTTACATGAAATATTTTTAAAATTAAGGGATGTACATAGTACAAGGTGGAAGATGCTGGTGTTATTTTAAGTCTGTTTTCATGTAGCATAGAAAGTGACACAGTGTTTTGGATATTGTCCCGAGAAGAAAAGCCAAGAAATTCTGTTTTTAAATCCTGACACTGACATTTACTCAGAGCCAGAAAGAATGAGGCAGCTCCTGAGGCACAGTTACCCCACTTTTGCTAGAGAATTGTTAATTTACCCCTAGTTACTGTATTTTCAAAATGTAGAAACAATTCTTTTATTATGAAGGTTAACCAGATAGTGTTTGACAAAGTACTTTGAAGATTGAGTATTGAAGAAATTACATACTTTTAAATAGGGCTCAATATTTAATAACCGATCAGATAGCTGGCTCCTGCTTCCTCTCTCTTGCAACAATTTTGCCATTTGTTTTAATGGAAGTAGGATGACCTCCAGATCTCTACAACTTTCATCCACATTTTATTTGAAGACTGCAATGCCTGGTCTAAATGACTCCTTGTGTTGTCTCCAATCCCAGTTCCATGTAGCACTTTTGGTCCTGCGATGATTCAGGAGACAAAACAGCTCCTTAAGGCATAAGATACTTCAACATTTTAGATATTTTATCATGTATCCGAATTCCAGCATTGTGTCAGATGCACATTTTCTCTACTTTCATCTCTCGTTATCCACTATTCAAAAAGAAAGCCAGTGGTTCCATCAGCTGAATGCTTCCATATATAGATGTGATCAAAGTGAAATCACTGCAAATAAACAGCATAGGAAAAGCATAATCGTACAATTGCAGACAGAAGAATCAAGCATGTGCCCACTTACTGTGTTTGGACTGGAGGGAACTATTGTTTTGTAAGAATAATTTCCCAGCTAAGGGAAAATAAAACTTCTGGCGTATCTCTTAATCTGAAAATTCAGGGGAATTTAGAGCTGCATGTGAAATTTGTGGTTTAGACCCAGCTCTGGGGAAAGTAGAAGTGTTGATGAAGTAAGCAATGGTAAAATGATGACAGATAAATCTGTGAGATAAATGGTGTGATAAATCTGTGAGGGTCTGCCAAGAAAGATGATTTTTGTTTATGCTGTTCTTGTACTCTGTTCCATGTGCATACTTGTGTCAATTCCCGAAGACAGGTACTGAGGTGCTGAGCTGACTGTCTTGTTAGTCTGGGTGGGTGTGGAGGTTTTTGGGAGTTGCACCAGTTCCCCTCTGCATATGGGAATAGGCAATGCTCTATGGCACTCTTCCACATCCTCGACCTGATAGCTTCACTTCAGGAGTGGTGGACAGTGGTGATGACCTCAGGTGCTTGTAGCCTGAGCTGGTGCTGTGCCTCTGGCCTTGTGCCATTGGCATTTTGGGTGAGTTGTAGCTCTTTCTTACTCTTGTCTACTCCCCAGCTCATTCCAAACAGTGCAGTTGGATTCTGGCTTTACGCTCTTGCACAAGAGCTTCTCTCACACTTAAGGTGTTGGGAGAATGAAGGGAGAACATGGTCCAAGTTTCTTCATGTGCCAGAGCCCCACACAACAGGAAGGTAGGATGTTGTGTGACCATACCCTTGCTGATGGACACAGGGCTGTGCAGGATATGTCTCTCTTCTCAGTGCAGACATCCTGATGCATTTTAGTGGGAATTCCTCACCATTGCTTCAGAAACTTACAGGGCCACAGTAGTACTTGAAGTTCAGGGTTGTGCAAACCTCTGGAACAGAATTTGGTCTGTGCTAAGTAAATTGTATTGAATTTAGAATCTGTTGCTGACTTAAATCAACAAACATGAATGAGAAACAATTAAATACATTGATTGCTAACTGCACAGAAGATGTATGTGTTCTATTACATCTCATTCTGTTATTTTTGTCCTTTGGTTAGTAAATATAATAAACATGCCCAACCTAAATACATTACTGCAGGATGCTAATATTCTGAGGATATTGAATATAATAGTTGTCCTGGAGAAATCGTCCAACAGAACAAATAAAAAAATACACAAATAATTTTTTATGATTTGATGTGATTATTCTGTCTTAAATTTCTAAGGACAACAATTATCACTCAAATTACTTTCTCAGAAGTCCTAAATAGCAAGATAGAGGAACAAAGGATAACCACCAGAGTCACAGACCAGTGACAGACTTAGATCATCTATAGTGAATTTCACTCTAGTTTGTTTTAAAGAGTTGATTGTGCAGCATATACATAGCTAAGGGACCCTTTCCTAAGAGAAGTAAAAATAGTAATGAGTAATATATTTGCGCTTTATGGAGGTATGTATTCATGAACATAATTTATCTACCTTGGTCAAGCTTTGGTTATCTGTTGGAAGACTTCTCGTATTTTATGAAAAATGTATTTTATGAGAAATAAATTATTTTATTCAAAGCAAGACAGCTACGTTTTTCAGTAAAACAAACAAAATCCCCAAATTCAGAGCTTTCAAGCACACAAGAATGTTAAACTAATCACTCAGTATTATTTTGTATTCTTTTATAAAGGTTTCAACACTGCAATTTAAATCAGCAGGCTACCTGTTCAACATGATTTTCAGAGAGATTCCAACTGGGCCCTGATCTGTAAAAGTATATACTTTAAAAAGGTTCTCATTTTTGTAGTGCAAGTGCTCAAGGACTGGATGAAAGAGTGAAATCAAGGTGCGGGTGGAGGCCTATTTTTAGTTTTGCATTTTCCATAGCCAGGTTGGTTACAAATAGGATGTGTGAACTCTGAAGTAAGAATTGAAATGCAGACCACAACCATGTATTTCTTGAAATAGAACATGGTTAAATAGATACTGATACTTTTACTTCTGCATGAACAATGTTCCATGGATTTTTTCAGTAAATAAAAAACCCCAGGAAATTGATGATTTGAGCCTTCAGAGTCTTCACATATTCTTGCAAGACCAGTGCAAGAAATCCACTTGCTCTTCCTGTCATTTTTCTGTTATCAGTCATGTAATTCATATCAAAGGAGTTGAATCAGAGCCTCTTATACATATACATTGAGCAGATAGCTCTGAAACCAGCTGACTTGAAATACAAAGTTGTTCTTTGCGGGGAACAGCTCTAGTCTTGTCTGTGTTGAAGATATTCCCATATAAATAGTATTTCCTGAGTTTTGCAGTGGTTTTCCTTAAACTTGACAGGCTCGGTTGGTTTTGGGGTTTTACGCTGTCATTGTGTTCCATTTCCAAAATATGACTGAAAGAGGCCTGTGCTTTAATCTCCATGTGACTGGTGGATTCTTATGTTCCAAACACCCACCATCCCAACTGCAATATATCTAAAATATGATCTATAGCTTCCTGCAAATTTACATAGAAGTTCACAAATATTAGTCATTTTGAGGAATGACACTAATTTTGATGCCAACAACCACTATGTGCCAAATAACTTTGTGTCTCCTTATCTGTGCACTTGTATTGGTAAAAAGTATTTGTATCGCGCAGAATTGCAGAGCTGTGTAGATGAGTCCTTGTATGGCCTCATATCACTTTAAGTTTACTGCTTGAAGGCTGTGCATCAAAGCATTCTGTGCATCATTAGCTTGTTCCTTGCCAGATGACGTGGTACCCACACAAATATTACCATCTGGTAACTTCTGCTTAAAGCAGCTGTTGTCAGAATATTCCAGAATTTTAATCAGTCTCTAGATTTCTAAATACCCAAGTCAAGATACCTTTGATCTCATTGCAGACAGAAGAGCTTCTTGGATGACAGGGCTGCACTACAGTGTGCTGATCTCCTCTTTGAGCTGTGTCCATGTACAAAAGGGCCACATTCCAGACATAATTCCTTAGATGACAATTGACTTGCTCTAGGATAACTTCCTGTGGGAGCATCTTCCAGGTCATACCAAAAGAACTAAGGAGTACAGAATGCAAGAGAACAAGAGCTGTCCACTAAATTGTGATGGTCTAAAAGCTGCTTTGGCTCTTGAGTTTTAAGGTAGCATGCAACTGAAAGCATGCTGTTTATTTTGGTGAGATGCTTCTTAGTGACAGTGCATTGATAGAAACAGCTACTTTTAGGTTTTGGGATATTTGGGTCAGATATAAACAAAACACTGAAACAGCCTGGGCTAAAAAGGAGAGGAATCTTCTACACAGCTTTGCAAATAGGAAAATCCAAAAGAACAAATATTCAGTGTGTTTTCTTCCACAAGGATTTATCTATAATATCAGAAGGACACAGTAGTGGGAAGATACTGATCAAAAACCTGGCAAGAATAGGTCTTGCTGACATATAATAGGTGTGAAAAGTTATCCTCCATTTCCTTGAGTCACCATAAGGTTTACATTTTAAGATGCAGGAATTACTTGTAGACAGTTCTGTGTAATATAGTAACAAGGAATAGTATTGATTTAGCTACAGACACTGGATGTCATAATTTATTTACCAGCACAGACGTGGATTTTTGTCCAGTGAATTCAGTACCTTGTTTTCCAGTCGGTGGACTTTCGTTATTGATGCAGCATGTAATTAGTATAGCCCATAGTTTTAACTACAGAGAACAACTGTGTTTTGCTGAAAATTATGATTCCTTCTAGGAATTTTTGGAGGATAGAAAACTGGGACACTTATTGCTATAACAGTGGGTAAAATGTAGCCCTCTACAGAAGAATTCCATTGGCATGGGATTTCTGTTAAACAGCAGAATGTAGGTAAAAAGTCAGCGGGTACTTTCTTTAAAAGTTTAATGAGTTCAATGAACGCAAATGAGTTCAAATATAAATTCTCCATCATCTGATTTTACTAATTACCAAGAAAAACAAACAAACAAAACCTTGCCCCCCTTCCATATGCTGTAATGTTTTATTTCCCTGAACCTTAAAAATTTCTATGCTGTTGTTTTTCACATCCCCTTATTATACTGGCCAAAATTTGTATTCATATTTGCCGTGCAGCCCTTACAAAACACCAGCTGCAAAGACTGGGCTACTGTCCTAGAAAGTGCAGATACTAATGTCGTTCCCAGGGAATGCTCTTTGGGAGTGCTTTCCAGTGCAGCCACTGGTGTGTACAGATACTACAAAGAGAGAGAAATGTTTTACCATGGTTCTTGTGTTCTGCAGATTCTCAAGGCTCTCCTTTCTGGCTGAATTCTAATGATTAAGTTTTTTCCATGTTTGTGGCAGCTGAAGTTGTGTGGGATTGATATCTGTCTGTCCCATGAAGTCTAGGAAAACGTGGAGTACTTGCCTCAGCAAGGCCACAGAGTTGCAGAAGGGTCATTGTTGGTGTCTTCTGCCATTGGAATTGCGTGTTCTCTGCTATTTGTAGTGAGGTCCCTGCTCAATTCCGGCAGAGTGGCTGGATACTCTTTCACCTGACAGTGCCACTTCTCCCCAGGTGATTAAGGGACTGGGTCTCCTAGTTTTTCACAGTTGTTGTCACTGGTTTGGTTCATGCCAGAGCACAAGTCAAGAGCGAGCCACATTTGTCCTGCGTTAAATGGCTACCCAGAAATAGCACAGGAGATTAATTTGGATGAATATGCTGAAACAGAGTATATATGAGGACATATACTTTCTGCATTCCATTCACTCCTGTTTAATGCATATTCTTTATTTTGTATGCATATCAGTCCAGGCAAGAGAGTGGGTTTCTGCAAAGCTCTTTGTTTTTCCTTTTCTGTGGCTTCTCTGAAGGCAGAGACACGCTCGAGGCACCCACACTCTTTTATGCATATCTACTGCTGTTCATCAATCAGAGAGCCACAGTCAGATCATCAAGGCACTTTGCAACCTTTGTCATGTGCAGTTGCTGGTGTATTTTTTCCCCTTCCAGCATATAATTACTCGGTCCCTACTTTATCATAGATTTATTAAGATATTTTTCTCAACCATTCAAGGGCTCCTGTTAAAGTACAATTATAGCAATTATATTAAGGAAAGTTATGAGCTGAAAAAATGTACAAAGCCTTATTTTGAAATGAGGTAATATTAGCAACAAAAATGACATGAAGCTTGGAATTTGACCAAGATAGAACAGATTAAATAAGACTAGTTTTTGTACCATGATATTTTTTGAAAATTGTAGAAGTGTTGAAAGAACTGGGAGAATCACAACAATGCTGATTTGGAAAAGACAAAGGAATTAGATTGTTTTGTTCTCACACTTGAGTAGATCAAGAGCGATTCCATTCAAGCAAATATAATTCTGCCAATAGAAAACCAAATGAAATAGGAGGAGAACTGACTTAGAGAATCCTTTGAAAGCGTTATGCACGAGTCAAGTCTGACATTTTCTAATTTCTCTGTTGAAAAAAAGCAAAATAAAGATGACTCGTCTTTGTTTACTTTTGTGCCCTAAACAACACAGGAAAGTGTGTGGATGCCAAATGTCATTTCAGTATGAATTATATATATGCATGCACTCTACTGGTACAGAAATCATGGCACTTTGTAGGGCATTCTGCTGCCTCTTACTCTTCCAGTTTGACAGATTAAACTTCAGAATAAATAGTCATCAGGAAAAAGGGAGCCTGCAAAGCCATGGCATTTCATCAGTACTTGGCTTCCCTTAACAAAACTCTCCACAGGCAGGACACAAACAACAAGCTGTATCTCCTGAGAACCATCTTACATGATTGAATTTATGCTTGGTACACCAGCAGTGGTCTGCCTTGTGCATTAGGAAGAGACCATGAGAGCAGACTGATTTTATCAAGCCTCCTTGTGCAAAGCTTATATTTCTATAAATTTTAGAGGACAGAGGGACATATGACTTTCTGAATCATTTTAGACTATTGATTGATCAGGTCAGATATCCTGCTTCCTACAATGGCCATGACCTACTTGGAAACAGCAACTACTCAGATGTGTCAGCTTAAAGAGAGAAAGTAACTTCTGTCTGCTCCTGTCACAGCTTCAAGAATTGAAGCAAACTATCCATATGATTTAATCAATAGTTAACATTGTTTTAAAGCCAACTCCACATACTGCCTGAACTTACATGCTTCTGTTATTACAACAAAATCATGTTATAGACGAGCCTCTTTTTTTTAAGCAAAGAGGCATCTATTGTCTTTGAACTGTAAGTTAGAAAAATGTAAGTCCTCTTCTCCCCCTCTCTTATATAAGCATGATAATAAGATCTTAACTGAGAGTATCTCAAAAATGAGAGAAGGAGAATCTGCAGCTTGTTCTGCAACACTACTGATGGAACTATTTCTGGTACTAAATTTTGTTCAGTTGTAAATCTGTGTTGGCTTGAGCCCTCAGCCACCAGCTATGGATTTAATCAATGTTTGGAGCTGGATGAATAATTCAGTATAATCTATTCTCTTTCAGCTTGTGAAATCCATCTTCAGGTTTCATCTCTCTCATGTATTTTTCCAGATACTACCTAAATCCTTTCAAACCTATTCATGTCTCCCTTTAGGAGAGAGGGAGTTTCAAATAACATGAGCAGTCTCTCAAGTACTGCAAGGAGTTGTGCTTAAACAGCAACAAATAAAAAATACTGTGCAACAGCAGCAGCGCAAAATTCAGCCCTGATGTTTTAGCCCATGAGTTAAATGGGTACATAGGTGATATTCTAACAGGGGTGAAGTGAATGGCACAGTTCCCAGGGACGTGTAAAAGAGACTGATTTCAGATTAGGTCCCAGTTCCTGCATGTGAGAATGTGAAATTCAGAGTTGTGAATGCAGTTTTGAAATGTGTTTTACATGTTCAGCTCTACGAAATATCTCTTGTTGGTTTAAAAAAAGAGAATACAAAGATAACGGCAATTGTTGAATTGTAAATATTTGTATGAATGCTTATTAGAACTCTTTTATATCAGTTCTATGCAGAAAAGTTCAGGTTGGCATGATCAAAATATAGCATTCTTACATTAAAGAGGTCAGATTAAGTTTACTATTTTGAATGACCTGGTGTAAAATAATAACAGATGATTCATTTCCCCTTCCAAAAGCGTGGCCTGACTGCTTAGACACAAAATAAACTTGGTGGAAAATGCTGAGATTTAGGGGTGGGGATGGTCATTTGCAAGTTTAGAATGTCTTTGCTGGAGAAAGTGTTCTATGGCTGTCCTATGTCTGGACTAAATGACCATCTTGCCTCTGGTTTTCGTTGTATTTTGGGCTTTTTTTTTCTGGTTCTGCTAGACCTCCACTGCATTTTGTGTTCGAGTTAATGTACCTCACGTGTTTCATTCCCCATTAGACAGTATAAGCCAAGGTGCAGTATTCAATACAACTTATTTCTAACAGCTAAGTAATGTTCCTTTCTTTATTTTTCCTACTTCTATGTACCTTCCACCCAGAACCCAATCTTCTTAGGGAACGCATTTAGCTACTGACATCAAGAAAACAAAATTATACATTTTTAAAGCAATCAAGGTGTGACAGTTAATGGTGTTATGTTGAAATAGGCATAATGTGGTGATATCATGGGCAGCAGACTGATGTTCTTAATTATTCATTTTCATGCTTTTAGGTGCTTGGATTTTTAATGTAATGTAATTGGTATCATTTTATCACATTGTTACGTTTAGTGCCTTCAGCTGGATTTAGGGATATGTGTGATGATTTGTTTTTTCTTTCTGGTAACAGGCAACATTTGGATGAAATTCAGAACCAACGTGTGAAATGACAGGTTGGTGAGAAGAAAGGTCAGAGAGATATAATTTCCACATCACAGGGAAGATATAGGCTAAACAAGGTTGTCAAACAATTTTTCTCTTGGTACTTGTGTTGTGACAGAGCTGCTGCGAAGACTTCCAGCAACGTGGGAAGGAACATTTATTTTTGTTGCAAAAGTTAATGGTTGAGGCTAAGGCTGGAACTGGGTTAACTGTTCCTGTCATGATAATAAGTGGTGGCAAGAAAATTGAGTTGAGTTACATTGCCCTGTTGACTTATTCCTCAGCTTTCTCTGGGACAGCTGAAACCACCTTAGCTTATAAAGGTTTTGGGCTAGGCAAAAGGTATGAAAACTTCTGCAGTTTTCCAGTCCCTGTCTTCAGCTTGCTTTTCCAAGTTGCTGTGGTCCATGCAGTAGAGATGGAGCCCTCTCCTGTATTCATCCTTTCCTGTATTTCTTTTTTCCCATCTAGTATAATTGTTGCTGGCCTTGAAATGTAAATTTATTTGTCGCAGAAGTAGGAGGACACCTCTGTATCCACATGAGACTTTTTCTTGACTGTGGAACTAATGCCACAGGAGGAAGAAGGAACAGGATGCATTTTTGGTACGACTCTTCCCTCACCTGGTGAATTGGTGAAGAGTAAATTCCCTTCCTCAAGCACGCCGGTTAGCAGCATCTCCCTGTATTGCTGCAGGAGGAAATGCGTGCTTTTAGCAATCTATTTATAGAACCCAAATATCCATGGGTTCCATGAGTCCATGGAAGAACAATACAGTTCACAGCAACTTTGAAGTCTCTTGTCCTTTGGAATAGTTTGGGTACAGATTTAAACAGATTCACTTTTTAGAGGTGATTCTCTATGCTTTGTTCAAAAATGACTGGAAATATTTCTGTTTACTCCTTTTGCCTTTTGGGCAAAAGATTATATTATGTTTCAGATCATGACCTGAAAATATCTAATGCCCTCTGTTTAAGTGCAGTGGAGAATATTTTGATTTTCATGGATGCTAGTTTGGATTTAGCAGCTCAGTTCTTATTCATCTTTCAGACCATTAAATCTGACATATGTACTCCATGGGAAATAGAAATCATCTTGTTCCTCGTGGTTATGAAATCATCAGAAAGGATGAGGTACATCTGTAATGGATGTCCATTAATATAGTTATTGTATTAAATAATAGGCAACCTGCAGGCTTGGATTTTCTTAACGCTGTTACTGAGAGAGTTACTGATATTGACCTTTTCAAAGGACTATGGAGCTTTTGCCTTCCTCCAGACGAAGGCAATTGGAGATGTTCACAGCACCCCACCATCTGGAATACACTGCCCAGCAGCACTGAAAACAAATGTAGCTATTAGACAGGCTCTTAGTTCAACCCATTTATGTGTTGATGTTTCTTGGGTAAGATTTTTCACCTCTCTACTATAGCAATGTAGATTTGAGACTTATAGCAGAAATTCTGAGTGGGTGGTGGGGATGTGAACAACTTAGGAAGCCAGTCTTGCTCCAGAGATGCTACTTGGATGGCAGTCAGACTCATCAGAAAGGCTCATTACAATTTCCTAATGTCACGTTGCCATCATCCAACAAAACAGCTTAATTGAATGCAAACGGCATGTGCGAAATGTTTGAGTGTCTGGCGTCACCTATTTTATGTATAAATATTTAAATATTATCTTATGGGTTATTGTTTTTCTAACATGCAGCTCTGTTTTTCTAAGAGCAGCCATCCATCTGCTTCAAATATACAAAAGCACCCATTTTTTCTATAACTGAAATGTACTCTTGTCTAATTGAAACAAAGTTTTAGTCAGTTTCTGAAAAGTGACAGTAAATAACTCCATTTTCCTGCTGGGGATATGGATTTATGCTGTCTCTTTCTAGTGATACAGTCTCAGTGTCTTCAAATGAATCCTGGCTCCGCAGACCTGTTGGGCATAGCAAGTTACTGCAGATCTAGCTGCAGACAGCATCCATCTGATTCTGTTCATCCAGGAGGAACAGAATCCAGCTTTCAAAATCCATCCTTGGCTGGGCTGAAATTGGCAGTTTGTGAGCATGTATGAAGAGATCATCTGCTTAAGGAAAGGCTGTTTCTCTGTTCTTTGGAGGAGGATGATCTTACAAGAAAAAATGAATGCAGTAAACAGCTGAAAGCTGTGCCAGATAAAACAGGACAGAATTGGATTGTTGGTTACCCAAATTTCTCCCTTTTCGTACTCCATTCTCTCCTCTAAATTGGCAGCCTTTTCACGAACACTCATTTCTTCCCCTAACTGTTGGCTAAGGGGCCATTTCTAAGGCTGATGCAATATCATTCAAGATGAGAGTGCTTTTCTTAGAAACACAAGTTGTCATCCTCCTATCCCTTCCCCTAAAAGCCAAATCCATTCTCATGCCACACTGTTCTGTGTAAAATGGCTGTAATAGTTCATTTTTCCTTCCCAGAAGCTCATGGCCACAGCATAAATAGTAATTTAACACCAACCTGGTGACTGCCAATAACTTACCTCACGATCACAGAGATTCTTCCATGGAGACATGGGGTGTCTTATTCTTGGGGGGAACTCCAGCTTAGCAAGGTGAGTAGGACTTTGTTAATTGCAGAGTCTTCCTTATTTCGTTAGGCTTCAACCTTTGTGAGTCATCTGTTGTTTCCTTTTCCCCTTGTGAAGTAAGGAATCTGTACTTCCCTTTGTTTTTCACTAAATTTTGAAGTATTAATAGAACCTCTTCTTGGTTCCTTTTTTTTTCCTATCAATCATTGCTTTTAAAATTAATTTTGCTTCTTAGTCTTTCTGATTCTGTTATTGCATTCTAGTACTATTTCCTCATGTTCATTCTTGCACTATTTTTCCGTATCCATCCTTAGTTCTGTGGCTTTCTTACACTTTTTATATGATTTATAATCTTAAATATTAGTAAATATTTAAATTAGTAAAAATTTTATTAAGAATTGACACAAAATACTAATTTCTTTTGCACCTTTCATAAGAAGTATATAATTCTAAATATTCTTCTACATAAAAATAGTCACATAAATGCTTATACTCATTTGGATCTTTTAAATTCTTGTCACACTGAGTGAAAATAATTTTCTCTTCAGTTTTTGGTTCATCACCTTTTACTTTCACTGCAGCTGTGGTTTTGTGTCAGTGAATACGTAATATGAAAACACAAAAAATGTTCCCTGTTGTTTAATAATACTTCATGTGCCAGCAGGTGCACATAGATGTCTATGCCTTTAAAAATATGATTTTGCATCTAAAATTCACAATTTGATTCCTCTGGATCTGTCTCCTATTTGTTAGATGAAAACAAAATCATCGTAGCAAATACTTTAATTAAACCTGAAATCAGTGGTGCCAATACTACAGTTTTACCTGTGGTGCTATTGCAAGTGCATAGGTTCAAACCTTTACCCTCCAACAGTATCAGCAGATCAGAATTTTGTAGGCATTGTATGACTTTTCTGTAACTGATGTATAATTCAGGGACTGAAGTATTATGCAGGAGCAGTTTTATCCGTAATTCTTCCAGTTCTGGCACAGTTAAGTTTTGCCCAAGGATTTGTATTTCTACAGTAGAATACAGTCAATATTGCCTTAGTGAAATAATATGAGATCTAATAGAGAAGCATTATGGCCCCTGTATATAGAAGATTGGTTATTTAGGATCCATATGTCTTTGAGACGGGACAAATTTTTATTTAGAGAAATAGTTTACATTTCTAACTCGTAAGAGTTGTATATGGGAATTTTCCGAAGTAAGTCACTGATTTCTAAAGGAATTAAATTAATCTGATAAGATTTGATAAGAAAAATACTTGCTTTGAATATTTTATTCATAACATAATAATGTCACTCTTTCAGTGGTGCAGTTTACCCCCATAAATGGCATATCTGGTATGAATATATAAAGCAATACATTTTTAGGAAAGTTTTATCTTCACAGGGCAGTATAGTCGATGTCTTTATTTAAATAAGGAAAACATTTGTCATTTCAGCAAAGTCACAGATTCAGTCAAAGAGTGCACTCCTGGTTATTAACCCAAGCTCATTTTGGGCTTGCTTGTTGAAATGCTAAACTTGCCCATTTCAAGGGTTAGCAGGTTTACAGCCTACCTGTAGGAAAATTTCCAGGCATTGTGGCTGATGTGAGAAGTAATAGCTAGAAGCTAAGATGTAGCAAACAACAGCTCACTAAGAGCTGATTCACTGTAAGACAGCATGTGAGCACTCTCCTCCCTATTTCAGCTCAAACTCAGACAGTTTGGTTAAAATCAACACCTGCAATTCCTGAAACTCAGCTGGTTGTGATCAGGAGGAAAAGGACTTAACTTCAGGTGCAAGGGAGAGAGGAAGATGTTGATGTTTAGGAAGATGTTGAGGTCTGATTATTGGTGTTTCATACCCCTGACAAGGACTAAGAGTGCTCATGGGATGAAACTTTGAGGGAGCACCTTTCCCATGTGTTCTGGCTTTGAACCTGGGCTATGTTTGGAATTGGCCCATTTTCTCAGATACTGGGAATTGAGGCCAGTTACTCCAGATGATGAAGTAAGTGGTTATCTTTAGCCTAGTATTTTTGGTAACTGGCTGGTGTTAATTATCTTGTGGGACATTTAAGTGTTTCCTCTTTGTATTTTTGGTAGCTTTCCATGCCTTAGGTGTGAGGCGAGCATCTGAACTTTGCTGAACTTTGTCAGCAGTAAAGTCATTTATTGCCTTCTTCAGAGAAGGGAAATTTGAGTAATTGGTTTTATTTGTTACAACACAATGTGTCAACAGGTTTATACCTTACGGTAGAAGGCAGAAACTTTGAATGCTTTCTGTCTTCTATTAGCTGATGTAGCAGAGTAAAAATTTCTCTGGTACATTAGGGAAAATTGTTCTGGGGTCAGTTCCAAGGTTAGGTGTATTTTGCTGCTGTGCTCCAAAGCCTAGGTTGCTGTGTGTGTGCGCTGTGTGTGGCTGTGGGACACCAGTCAAAACTGACTGCATTTTCATGTGCTAAAACTCTGCCAAGAGAAACTTGGAATTTATTCATGGAGTTTTTGACGGAAAAAGAGAGACAGGTAAAGCAGTTTTGAGGGGTTAAGAATATTCTTGAACTCTACTGAAATGCATAAGTTGGACTTTTGGGGGAATGTATTCACAACTGCAAATTGCAATCAGCACAGGAAAAAAAAAAGTAGATAAATGGACAAGAGGACAGAATAAAGACCAAAAAAAAGCCCAAATCTTTTCATAAAGCAGATAAACTTATGGAACTAATTATTGGGATTTTCCTAAGCCTAAAATTTCTCCATCTGACATGAAAATCTTCTGGGCTATCTAAGTGTATTCTACAGCAGAGACTAAAGAGATCCTGAAAAAATGTTTTTGGTGGCAGGGTTGGAGAGGAAAGAGTAGGGAAAAGAAAGGAAGGAAATAGACAGTAAGGACAAGATTGAAATGAATATGAGATCTACTAGCGGTAATACTTTTTTCAGTTTCTAGGAAATGCAAGTTACTAAAATTGAAGGTCATGAAGAGACTTGATATATGGCTGCATAATCTTGGACTACAAATGAGATTTGCATTATTTTATCAAAGAAAAGATAATTTGATCTGCCCTAATTCTCAGTGGAAAACCCAGCACAGATCCCATTCCCTTAGGAATTCCAAGAAAACTTGTCAATTAGTCTCTTATTCATAGAGTCTAACTCTTCTCCTAGTCTGGATTTACACATGAAGATTTTCACTAACTGTCTCATATGAAATGAACTCAATTCATACTTTCCTAATTATTGTCAGTACCCAAGTGCATGCACACAAGATTTACAGGGAGTTGTGGCAATTGCTCACAGAAATGGGTTACACAATTTAACAGAAATGAGAAATGAGACCAGGCAATTTGTGTGCTTCTGTAATAACCAAATGATCAAAAATGGCCCCAATGAAGAGAATCGATCATCTGAAAGCATTTTCATAAACATGCACACCAGAAAAATGGTCTTGCCAGTAGGAAAAAAAGTCAAGCAATCAAAACAAGCTTAGAACAGAAACACAGGCTGTGTGGAAAATCTCTCAGGATCATTTATGCTTTCAGGCTTGCTTTGACCACCTTTGGTGCTTCTTGTAGTTCCAAGAACTTTGTATTTGTTTTTCACCTAAAATTCCTGGGGCTTGGTTTTCTGTGGTATTGATTTTGGTTGGTTCTGAGGTGGTAGCATGTGCAGGTTTGTTTTCACAGAGAAACAGAAGGATGGATGAAAAGGCCTGTATCACTTCAAATTAAATGGGAGCAGAGGAGCAGTGTCCATCAGAACAGTTGGGTTACTTACAGAGTAGCTGGGATCCTGTACTACAAATGCACAAAAATAGAAACATTCTCTAATTTAAAGAACTTCTTACAGTAGTGATTAGTAACAAATAACATACAGGTAAGTCTTGCTGCAAGGCAGATTTTCCTTTAATTTGCATGTTCCATCTCCATCATAGCTATCAGGCTCCTGGTAAGAATAGAGTTTCAAAGTCAATTAAAAATACTACTGTGTTCCTATTTTGTTTGGTCTTTGTCAGCTCCAATTCATATTTCCAACTTTTTACTGCAAGAAAAAGGCTAACAATCAGAGAAAAAAAAAACCCTGGTGGTCTACAATGTTTGCCTGACTTCAAGGCTTTAAGCAAAATATTAGAGCTCCTGGTGGAAAGTTGTGGAGCTTAGGTGTGTGAAACTATTGAAGTATCTATCACAGGGATTCATATGGAGCTTCTCCCTATTAAGAACTTCTACGAAAATCTTAAGAAATGACATCATATGACTGTACATGAGCACTGTGTTTTAATTCTGTCACACATGGTTCTGTTTTTGGTTCTGTCCATATTAGCAACCTGTGAAATTAATGAGAAAAAGTTCATTTTTCATTGAATAGGAGTGGTAATGAGTTCTGTGTAACACAGCCTTCAGAAACACGTGCTGGCTTTTTCTGATTGTATTATTTTGAAGTTCATCTCTTGCCTGAAAAAGACTTGGGATATTAAATAGTGGCTTGAAAATGAAGCATGCATAATTGTTTGGCTACGTTTTAAAATCTCAGAGGTCAAGCTAGACTTTCTTTTGCTGATGAAGATATTCCTCTGTTTGTGGATGCATATGTCTACAAATGGATTATACAGAATATTTAAGAGAGAGAGAGAGATGGTTACATTCACTCTCTTAATCCCTCACCATATCTTCAGATATTGAAAACGATATGTCAAAAATTTAAAGAATAAGTTTATTTGACTGCCATATTACCACATTACTTAAAATGCTATTCTTTCTCTGCTTTGTTAGGTGACTGTTCTGACAATTATATTTTCACAAATATTATGACTAACAGACCAGATTTTCTGTGTAAGATTGCTCTGTGATATGATTTTCTAGAATATGGAATAATTACAACACATTATTTTCTTTTAAGGAATTCAATGAAAATATAAGCAGTATGCCTCAAATTAATGACATCTGAACTTGGCAAGCCTGTGTACAACCGAAGGTAAGGACCTATATGACTCATGATCCTTTTTCAAAATGTGTATCTGATGTATTCAAAATATTGCAGCACATGGGGTAGAAGGAGGGATGGGGGAGACAATTAAATTTCAAAAAAACTTAAGAAAAAGAAAGCCAAATTCTAAAGATTATGTTATTCCCTCCTTAAGACCACTGATGCCATGATGATAGCTCTCTTAATTTTAAGACCAGGAAAAGGCATCACCACCAACTCCTCATCAGTGTCCTGATCAGTAACTATTGATACAGTTGAGAAAAGAGCCGATTTTGTGACTGCTCCTTAGGAAGCTCATAAATAAGAAAAGGAATTGTAGCAATGCACATCCTCCTTCTTTAAACAATGGAACAAATTTTCTACTTGGAGGCACACCTGACAGCCTGGGGGCCTTTCAGCAGCAATTAGACTGCATGCTGCATATGGTTCATGTGAATGATGTTTAAGAAAGGAAGAATTAATGGGGACACTAGTTTTCATTTACTGATTTGAAGAAGGTATGTAATTTTTAAACCTTCTGGAACATTTCAGATAAAATTATTCAATCTTTTAAGAGACTCAAGTAATTTTGGTTCAGGTTTGTAAGCACTTCCTAACCTGTTCTGTCAGCTGCCCTTTGTAAAGTACTATGAAAATTTAAAACATTATATAAATACCACATGTCATAATTAGTAACTTACCAGTTTACCTTTATTTATACATTTAGTATTTTGGACAGGAAATAGAGAGAGAGAAAATAAGTGTGCTTTGGAAGAGAACATGTTATGACGAGATGACTTGTTCAGACTTCTTAAAGACAACAATAAAGAAAGTGCTTTATCTTAGAACAAAAGCATGGTGACTTCTGAATATTACATCACCAAATGAGGAACCCACAAGCAAGACATAATTTTTACTGTAAGTACTGCTACTAAAGACAAATACTTTATTTAGTTAAGCTTTACAGGTTTTAATCAGTCTCCATTGCTTGAGATGAATGCAGAATGAACTAGAATGCAGAATTAGATTAACTGATTAAGAATTAAATTGTAAAAAATGACTGAATGACATATATATAAGGATGTCTTATTTTAGTTAATGACCTTTTTTTGAAATGTCGATTTTGTAGGAAGGTCTGTTTAGACACAACACTTTTATATATATTGAAGATTTTCAATATCTGCATATTTGGGAAAATTAGACCAGTCTCCAGAATGTTATTACTGAGAACACTTATTTGGGAAGCTGGAGATATCCTTAACTTTGCCCTGATCATAAATACCACTTATATACTGTGCATATTTATTTACGTGTGACAATGTGATTATTAATTTGGAGCTTGGAAATTAAGAAACTGTTGATTAGAGTGATCTTTATCCAAAAAATGACACTTAAAACAATGCTTTCACTTAAAAAACCTTAATGTAAATAGTCCCTACCGCAGTCTGATATTGGAAGTCCTTGTGTTTTTATTTGGGAATTATCAGCAGGTATGTAAGTTAGGACTAGAAAGTTTTCTCAGGCCATGAGGGAATCTCAGTCAAAATCTTAGGAAGAAAAATTAATGCTTCAGTGCTTAGATCAAATGAAGGAGGAAAACCTGTTTGCAGATCTCTATCAGACAAGGGACAGGGACTTGTACTGTAGGTTTCTGAATTAGAGATGAATCTTTTGAGCTACTAGAAAAAGGGACTGGGTTCAGAATATTTGTCTTGCTTTTGTGAGGGTTTTTTGCCTTTTTTCCCCCCCAAAAAAAATTTAGAAAGTGTCTGCTTCCTTCCAATGTGATGTATTTGTTTTTTGTTTGAAAGCAGGAATTTTCTCCTCCTGCTTGATTGTCTGTAGTCCTCAGAGAGCATAAGTGTCAACACAATCTTGAGTAATAAATAGTCTTGGACTGGGCATAAACAACTTACTGCCTTCATAGTGGAACTTTTAGTGCCATGCAACAGAACTTTATTCTCTGATGCAGTTCTGTTGATTGCAGAGTTTTGTGTCTCCTTTGAATCACTGTGTACTGTTCAATATGTCTGAAAGTGAACTAGAATTTGTCTTTCTTTTTAGATGTTTGATCATGCTGAAGTGATGCCTTCCAAAATACTTAACCCTCTTAACTGAAGGATCACCTTCCTTGAAATGGTAGAACTGTAATCTTATGCTACTTTTACTGCTTTAAGGTGTGTACCACAGAGGTGGATATTCAGTCTGGAGTTACTGATTAAAAAGTCTCAGCCTGCTGGTGATTTCTCCTTGTTTTACTTCCTTTCCTCCTCTGCTATCTTGGAGTTATCAGTGATTACATACTTTTCTCCAGATTTAGTTTAACATTGCTTTCTCAGGCAATGTCAGAATCTTTAGATAACTGTCAAGCCGTGAGCATTACAGCTGAAGAATGAGCAGTTTTTCATCTTTAGGAAGCTGAGGTACTCAAACATTTATTTTTAAATTCTGAAAACAAACACCATCACCAAATTATTTTCTATCAGGTTTTTATCCCATAATCAGTTTTTTTCCCATGAATCTAAAAAGTATGGAAAACAGCTGAGTAAGTTATACTGAAGTACCAAGATTGCTGTAGCATCCAAGTGTAGCTGTTCCATTGCTTGAGGCGCCACTATAAAATTGTGACGAATGAAGAATACATTTGCAAAGTCTAAAGGAGACCTTAGGCAGGTGGGATGCAATTACATAGCTGGAATTCAAGTTAAGGCCCCAGGACCATTTGTGAAGGAAGGTGTTGCTCACTGTTAGTACGGTGCCAGGCAGGAATTGTATTTAGGTTATTTACTACAAAAAACCATGAAGAGTAACCTACAGTTCAGCCATAATTTAGAATGATAGAATACTAAAGAGAAAAACATACTGTGTGAGTAATTTCCAACGTAGTAATGAAGCATAATGGGATAGAGCCATCATGCTATATTATGCAATCTGCATTTTATAGAATATGTGAATATAAATTCAGTTATTTGCTGCCTATTGGGGGAAATTGCACCAACTTACTATTCGAAACCAAAAAGTACTTTTCAAAAGTAAAGGGAAGGAAGTAGCAACTCTGTCTTCTCTGAAATGGAAGTGTCATATAGGAGCTTGGGTTAGTAGAACATAGGCCTCTTCTGTATCTTATCTGTGGCATTAAATCTGAAGGATATATTAGACTACACCTCAAAAGAAAGTTGCTGCACCATATGGGAGGAACGTGGGGGTAAATACCATAAAACCCTTTAAATATGAAAAACAAAACATAATGCAAACAAGCCAACAAGATCAGACGGTATTTGAAGGTTGTGTGTAACAAACATTTAATATGTACATCCTTTGGGTTATTGATGCTATTTCAGTATTTGCATGACAGTTTTTTCCAGAAAAGACATAATCTAAAATGAGAAAGGTGAAATAAGAATAGAAATAAGAAAAAAAATCATAAACAGTCTAACAGCACAAACAGCAGCTCAACATCTTTCTCTGAGGATGCTGGAGAAGCTGAAGGAGAATTTAGGAGAAAGGAAGGAAAAAATATTTCTGGAATTTCTAAATGCCTTAGGAATAGGTATGTTGGAAAGTGGAGGGGAAAGAGCAGAAGACTGCCCCAGAACTGGCCGTCATTGTTTTAGTAATTGTTCACCTTGCAAATATTTTTAGAACATCCTAGATCATGCTCCAGCCAAAGGAATGCTGTTTCATTCTTGTAGCCTCTGTTTCATTGGTCTTTAACCTTTCTAGTTTTCTAGATTAGTTAAGTAGCTGCATCAATAAATAAAGCCAAGCATTTGTCAGCCCGCTACAGCTGTAAGGACTTAGTTTGCAAAAATTATTTAAATTTATGTATGCTTAGTATGTGTGTTTGGTGTTTCTCCTGGGCCTTGGTGAGAATTCCACTTGGTCAAGATCTTGAATTTGGAAGTATACCACATGCAGGAGCAGGGGAAAGCTGAAAACTATCTAGCGGAAGATAATGTGTCAGGGTTTGGAAAAGATTGAACAAAAAACCAGACAGAAATTAATTCCCAATACCTGTCAAGTATGAAGTCAAAAAGATCTGCAGTACTGACAAAGCATGTTTGAGAATTTGAGAGGCATGGTGTTGAGATTAAGCAGACTTTTCATATTTTATTTTAATATGATTGATTGACATAGATAGAATAGATGGTAGTTTAACTTTCTTGTATGTATAACCGCTTCCCGTCTAAACTAATCTGCAATTAAAAGAGAGGATTTACTTCCTACATCCACTTTTGGAAGAGAAAGGAACCACTCTGTTTTGGCAGGCTAA
This sequence comes from Oriolus oriolus, assembly GCA_013400235.1. Lineage (NCBI taxonomy): Eukaryota > Metazoa > Chordata > Aves > Passeriformes > Corvidae > Oriolus > Oriolus oriolus. The sequence goes on from VXBT01004539.1 coordinate 381,277, forward strand.
TTCACATAACATTCAACACGGTGTAATGCTGAAATCTTCAGTATGATGTGGTAAGCCACAAAATAACATGAAGACAAATACCTTTTTGGCTTCCTTCCACTGTTTTATTTATTACATCCTTCTTTATTTTTCACTGGTGGAGAGGAAAAAAATAGCGCATGATTTAAAGTAGTCATGACCACTTCTAAGCAGTTTCAAGTTTTGAGACAATTCTTGCTAGATGAAACATTACAGTAAATGCATAGAGTTGTCCATCTGTGATTTTTTTAGTTACTCGAAGAGAGCCCATCTTTCTTAAGGGAGGTCAGAGTGGGCTGGGAGAGGGATATTTTTATTCCTGCAGTGTTTCCTGTAAAGATAAAATGCAGGTTCACAGTGAAATGTAATATACCGTAGTCCAGTTTCCACAGCACAACTGTGTTGGGTTTTTTTTCTACTTCCTCTTTCATAGCCCCAGGAGTTTAGGCCAGGAGCTAAGAACTCATTTCCTAACTGTTCTGCCTGCTCATGTTGACTAACAAAACCCATAAAGTTTGGGCAGGATCTGTTTCTTGTTGGTGTAAACAATCCAAAATGTTTGGGCAATATTGTCCAGTGTGATTTTTCAGAAAAAGTGCTGAGTAGAAATTGCCTGTGACTTCTGAGTTTTGGCCTCCAGAAGCATTGCTGCATTATCACTCTCCTAAATCAAAATCAGTGGTAGCAGCTGGAGGACACCAGCCTGCCTTCAGTGTTCAGCTTCAGGTCCAGTGCTTTGGAAGGAGATGTTTGGCTTTGTTTGTTCACTGTTTATTGTTTGAAATGGCATGACTAGGACTTGAGTGGAGTACGTAGATGGTCTGTTCTCTGTAAATGACTGTGACAAAGCGCTGCCCTGCAGGTGTGTGAGGATACAGTGTCAAAGCAAGGGATTCTGGTGGTGGGAACAAGGTGTCGTGACCCATCAGTAGGGCTGTGATGTTCCTTATATATTCTGGTGAGGCTGAACAAAGATACTGGACCATGTGTCTGGGAACTCTTGTGCTTTGTTGTGCAGTCTCCATAAGTCTGGCACCCAGCCCACTGTTTAGACACGAAAGGTGTTGGCGAACAAGCTCTTAAATTCTACAGCAGACTTCCACAAGCCCTTGGATTTTGTACAGTACACTTCAATAAGTTCTCAGCTCCCACAGCAACCTTCTCAAAGGTGCTGGCTTACAAGCCGCAACATGTTTCCACCATCTCCCCACTCCCACACCAAACTTCAGTATGGAGCATGGGGTAGGATATGGCAGCCATGTGTGGCCCAGGCAAAGCAAGGGAGGAGAGAAATCAAGACAGAAAAGGGAGAAAGAGCAAAGAATATCAGCAGTCCTTAGATCCCACATTGATCCTGCTTTGTGGATGGTCCTGAGCTGGAGTGAAAGCTCAGGAGGACAGGAGTGAAAGAGAGCGAGGGGGCCCAGTCCCCTTACTTTTGCACACTTCTTACGCAAACTAGATTTTTCACGCATTCTGTTCGCTTGTGAAGAGCCAGCCCTTTGAGCACTCCTCCGGGAAGTGAGTTGAGGGGGGTGGACTGAGCAAGGGTCTGAAGACAAGCAAGCTCAGAGCAGCACTGCACCACCTCTGTGGGACCCCCTCCTCCCATTACATGTTTTCTGCCATAACAGTCAGAAGGTTTGACCCAAAACACGCTTATTTCTGCTTTTTTCCCACAAAGTGAGTGGCCTAAAACCATCAGTGAATAGGCTGTGACATTTAGTGCTCAGTCTGTATGGTCTGGGGAAAAAAAAGAGAAAACCGCATGCTAATCTAGGGAAACTAATCTGTGTGGTCAAAATGGCACAGAGCTTTCTGCAGAGAGCTTTTAAACTCTCGCCTCTGTCAAACTACACCAAACTGACCTTTGTACAACTCTGCAATTTTCAACTCCTGTATACTTTCTGTGATTAAAGTAAAGCAACCCCACTTCAGTAAAATAAGAGAAAATTGTGGCAGAAAAAGCTCTGGATTTTCACTTTAATCTTTTTTGCTGAAATGCTGATAATTTACAGAGCATCATTAACAGTAAGCTTTTTTTCTTTATTAAGCTTTAGTGAAACCAGCATTCCAGAAGGAAGATTGTATTTTAATTATTGAAATAAATCCATTGCATTGCAGGGACACTGCAATCTAAGTAATCAGTGGTTTTTATTTTGTTAGGGTTTTTTTAAAAGACTCATGTGTTCTATGTTGTATAACATTGAAAGAGGTTTTAATAACTGCAGTCTGAAATATGCTTTAACACACATTCTGCCAGAATATGCACTCTCAGAACAATAAAGACAGGCTGTTCTTAGGCATAAAAGCAAAATTCCTTTTCCAGTCCATAAAGTTTCAAGCAGAAATCCATTCTAATCCATTTACTTCAGAAAAAAATTTGAAGTTAAAAACAAAACTCAGGATGCATGGAACAGAAAAAACATTAAATTGCCAACTAGAAAGCTTGAATCATCAAATTTTGCAAATTTCAAGTTAAAGTAAGTTGAAAAATATCCCAGTATGTTTTTAAAAAGAAAAAGAACATCGTTCCTTTGCTCCATTGCATAATGTCTAAAATGCTTTAACTAATGTTAAAGTTGAAAGGAAGATGTTTTTACCCCTACCTAGCATACATAATAAATACCAAGGCACATGGGGTGCCTCTTTTTTCCTTAAATTAAAGGTAAGACTTCAGAACTTCTTTATTTTTCTGAAAGAATAGTCCTTTTGTCGCAGACAACTTCACATTTTGTGGCCAGGGACCACAAAGTTGCACTTCCAGGCAGCTTTCTGGTTTTAAGTGTGGAGTCACATCTTCGATTTTGGCGTAGGAAATGGATTTACAAACAAGTGACAATGGCAAAAGTCTACTTTGAAGTCTGCTTCCAGCAGGCAGGAAACTGTGCTCTGGAAATGTGTTGTCTATGTAGGGCTGTGTTCAAATGTGAGGCCACAGGGCCGGTAAATCTCTAGTGCCAGAGAGAGTGAACAGCAAAGGTGTGTCCATGCAAGGCTGGTTCATATGCTCTGCCTGTTTTGGGTAAAAATGAGGATATTTTAAAGACACTCATTTGATTTTAAACAAATGGTTTAATTCATTTATAGATCCACAAACATCACTTTTCAGCTGAATGAAAAACTTCTTTGAAATATGTTAAAATCGGACTGTCACGAAGAATCAAAAGTTGTTTTCATTGCCACAGGGTATTTGTTCTTTGAATCAATAACCAAAAGAATTGTGATCCCTGGAAATTAAACATTTTTCAGTAAAATGATAGTCATCAAAAACTACAGGTTTGGATTTGGGGTCAAATTAAAGGCTATTACCATCATTTGGAGTGTCCTTAGTCAACGGATTTTCTGAGAGATCAGTAGATCCCACACTACTTGTTTAAACATTAACCTGACCTCTGTTAGATGAAGAATGCTGGTTGCTTGTTACATCTAACAAAACCCCCATTATTTCCCTTTAATTTTGAGCCTGGATATAAAGCAATTTAAAAGCCCCAAATACATCCTAAGATCTCTTTGCATCTCAATTCAGTTTTCATCTTAGTCTTGGACTCTTCACGAGTTAAAACAGTCACTTATTTAAGAGCTTGATGGCAAAACTAGGAAACTATTTTATTTACTTTGGGATCAGAATTCGGATTATAATATAATGTTTTTTACTGATGGTATGTGGTGAGAAGAGAAGCCCAGAGAAGAACAACATTTTGTCCACAAAATGAGTAGGTAGTTTTAGTCGTTGTTGTACTGGGACAAAGTATTGGACACAAATAGATCAGCTGGACAACAACTTAGGGAAGGTCATAACCTCACTTTTTCCAGCTGCCTGATAGGTATATTAGTCTCTGTATATAAAATCAGTGGGATTCTGTACCAACATACCAAGCAGTTCAGAACTGACTGACAGATAGAGGAAACCCTGCCAATTGTATGTTCTAAGCCAAAATATGTTGCTTAGTTCTGTATTTAACATGGACTAAGCCTTGCAGCAAAGCTAAAAAGAAAAAAAAGTATTTTCATTTTGTATGTTGGTACTAAAAAATGGTATGTGTAGATTATTTAAGAGAAATGTTATTTTGTCTCATTCTCTCCCTCACAGATTTGGACTAATATATGGTGTATCATATTATAAAATGAGTGTCTTTTAATACCAGAAAAAATGTTTCTTAACAATCATTTGAGTAATGGAGTGTTGCTTGCTGACCTGTTCATTTGAAAACTCATTGAGTTGCACAGTAATCACAGAATCTCCAGTTTTATTATCCTTTATGTCACTGAAAAATACTTGCTGTTGTGTTGTTCTGTTTTCATTTTCATCGTGTTCCAAACCAGAAATGTATCACTGTCTAAAAAATATGTTGGTAGGTAATAGAGAAAGGCAAGTGAAAGGTCAAATCTCTTTCAGACTGGTGAAACACATAACTTAAAGTCAAACAGGAACCACATTATATGACCAGAGATAAACAATGTATGGGTTGTAGTACAATTTATAAAATGAAGAATGTTATCATTAAGGGTGCCTGAGACTGCGGCATTCATGAATAAGGCAAAATTCCCATGGACTTACCTTTAGATGTGTGCTGGATTCTTGGTTGGTTGAGGTAAGGGCATCCGTTTGGATTTCCTCTACTGTATCTAATACCTCTCTTATTTGTTCCCACTCTTAACAAAAATACGTGTCCAAACCAAAAACTCCTCACCTGGATATATGCCTACATAATGATTTTATCTTGCTAATATTGCCATTATTCCCTCAAATAGATATTTCCATTTTCCCACCTACCATTTGCTTTATATTTGCTCACAAAACAGCTTAGAGTATTGTGAGCACTTATGTACACACAGGAAAGTTGATAGAATGGTAAAGCAAGTGCTGGCACCAGGTTTTGTTTCCTCAGGCTTGTAACTACTTCTAAAAAACTGTCTGGAGGCTGCTGCAGGATCCCTGAAAAATCTTGTTCTGCCCCCATTCCTTGGCTGTTGAGGATACATTCAGGGATGTTACCACCATCCCTGAAGAGGCAGGAGGGATGCAGAGACTGTACCAGAGGTTGTGCAGGTTCTTTGTCACATGGAAGACGAGCTCAGATCACATCCCCAACCATAAACACATGGCTTGAGGCTGTGCAGCCTCAGTAGCTCTGAGGGTTGGATCTTCACCCCCTTTTTGGAGAGCTCTCATGGTGTGAGTCAATGAGGCCATGGCAGCTGCTTGTTGGACCTGTGGACCCATCCGTAGAGCAGAGGAGATCTGCCTTCACCACAGTGTTCCTCTCATGTGAACAAGGCAGAGCCTTGAACATGTGGTTACACATTTGTATGAGATTATATTTAACTACTACAACGCCACAGCCGCCGAAACTGCGTCTGGCCAACTGTCCAGGATACAGGCAGGCAGATCAGCAGGGTCCATCTGTAGTGTGCACGTTACTGGCTGAGCCTTGTGTATGTAGTCTGATCTCTCACAGAATAAGTATTTGCTTCTGAAGAAGTCTAGGCAGGCAGAAATTAAACACTGGAGCTGAGTGTAATGTTTTGAAAATCACTACTAATTTATATTACAAACTTTTTGTAAAGATGTGCTACTTCCAGAGTAACCTTGGCTATTGCAAAAACCAAATCCAATTTGCAGATTGAGGCAGATGATTCTGCCCCTCTACTATGCTCAGGTAAGACCCTTCCTGGAGTGCTGCATCCAGCTCTGGGGTCCCCAGCACAGGAAGGCCATGGACCTGTTGGAGCGAGTCCAGAGGAGGCCCCCAAGCTGATAAGAGGGATGGGACATCTCTCCTGCAAGGAAAGGCTGACAGAATTTGGTTTGTTTAGCTTGGAAAAGGCTTTGGAGTGACCTAATTACAGCCTGTACCTGAAAGGGAGCCTACAAGAAAGATGGACAGAGTCTATTTACAAGGGCATGTGGAGACAGGAGAAGGGGGAATGGCTTCAAACTGAGAGAGAATAGGTTTAGAATAGACAATAGGAAGAAATTCTTTACTGTGAGCGTGGTGAGGCACTGGAACAGGTTGCCCAAAGAAGCTGTGGATGCCCCATCCCTGGAAGTGTCCAAGGCCAGGCTGGATGGGTCTCTGAGCAGCCTGGGATAGTGGAAGGTGTCCCCGCCCACCGCAGGGGGTTGGAACTGGATGGTCTTTAAGGTCCCTTCCAACCCAAGCCATTTTATGATTCTATGAAATGATATCTACTACTACTAAACTTTTCTTGAGGCCTTTTGTAGAATGCTCTGGTGCTTCAGATATGACATTGACTACTTTCAAACTTTATTGTAATAATTTTAAGGAATTTTGAAAACCATTGGTCAAGAAGAGTATGAAAACCACAGTTGCATATATAATCTGGCCTGGGACTGAAGTGGAGAGGTGTAGATCTAGAAATAACATGATGAAAAATGATAGGCATTCTCACGCTTTTGCCACAATGAGGTCTCTTCATACCATCAGCAAACAAGGGCAAGACACTCAGGAGATGCTACATGCTACTGCTTCCCTCATTCTTGGTATGTGCTGCTTAGAGCTGAGTCGTTTTTGAGCCTGTGACAATTGCTACCTGAAGGGACAGCTGTGGCTTTACAGTGGTTCTGTGAGTTACTGAGAAAGGGCCTCTCTCGACCTGTGCAAGCCACAAAACCAAAGGAGAAAGTGACAGTACTTTTCCTTTTCAAGGTGGGCCAGAATTCTCGCCTTTACCAAAGTGTATGATACAAAAGTAAAGTTAATTGTAAAACTCAGCTGGGACCAGTGCTGAAGCTCAGTGGAACCAGTATTTCACTGCAGATGTTTAACAAGACAGTTTTTCATTGCCTGGGCCCTGCACATGAACTGACACCATTTGCCTGTACAGCAAGTGTTCTGGGAATCTTACTTACAGCTGCTGCAAGAGTATTGGTTCTGTTGCTGAATAAATACAGCCTGATATTAAAAAATCCGAAAGAAGGTGATACATAAGCTCTGCCTTTTTACCAAAGGTAATAAAAGATTAATTTAATGAACAAGGAATTTGTAGCAATTGGTATACTTCTGGTATTCATCAAAAATACACAATATATAAAAAAGTTGCATCTGAAGATCCTATGCTTTATATGCATAAGAAGAAAAAACTGTTTTAGCATAGATAAAATCCTCAGAGAGAAGAAACCATACGTTACCAACCTTGCAAAATACACACCTTTGGTCTTTTATATGCTTCATTCCATTAATGTTGTCTTTATGCAGACTGTAAGGAGGCTGGGATACTTATATTCAGGATTGTAACTCAGCTTTCTGTTCAACTGAGATAAGTATCCAGCAGAAGGGGACAGCCCCCTGAAACGCTCACCCAGGCTGCTATTGTGTGGTAAAAAGAAGGCACACAGATGAGGAGTGAAGTCCTGTATAGAAGTCTTCTGTAACTTATAGGTGCTACTGCTTCCACAAGAAAACTGAGCACTGGTGCAAGGACAAAATCATCATCTTCACAAGTGCAAAGCCATGGAGTAGGGTAGTTTAAAAGATCGTATCTAAAACAGATGGATGTAAAATGTCTCGTAGGAGAGGTATAATGACAGGAAAGAAAAATGCTTCTATATCCAGGAAACATGCTTATCAACAAGCTTTGCTTAAGTATTTGGGATTCCTAGTAAAAACTCTCCAGAAATCCTGGGTTTAGGTGTGGGTGGAAAACAGCTTCTCCAAAAAACTCAAGTATATTTAAAGGTATAGGCAGACAGAACTGTGAAAGGACAGTGATGGCAGAACTATGGATGCCTCCAGCTGTATGACTTGAGAGTGTGTTATAAAGCAGCCTCTGTGACAGGTCTCTAGGCGAAAAATCACCAGCTCTTCAGCAGAGGATCATTCCTTGCACAGGTTATGAGTGGGGAAAAGTCTAATGTTTTCTATACTTAACTTTCAAACATTCTTTCAAAATACTACAGCTAGGCAGGCATTTGTCTGGAAACCTCTGTTTTGGCTTCTCAGAAATGTATTTACTGATCCATTGGGCACTGTGCACTTTTAATCTTAAACTAACGTTAAAATGGGCATCAGAAATCTGTTTTCTATAATCTGTGGGAAAAATTATGGGATGGGAAGTTTGCTTTTACTGAGTTTATTCAACCTTTTGGAGTGCCTTAGCCATGCACAGTGTTTCTGCATGGATGTAATTATACCCTGTACTTTAGCTATGGGTGCCTATTTGCATTTCTGCAGAGAGAGCACATAGGGATGTTCGACAGTCATGAAAGACCAATGCCCTCATCTAAACTGGTGGCAGACAGAACAAGGCATCAGGAATGCACATCTGGCATAGTGGGAACAGGGCTCTGTTTCTATTCTTTGCTACCATGAGTTGAGGATGGTGAGAATTTTTTTTGAGGTTTATTAAAATATCTTTGATGACAGAAGCCAGTTCTTCAGGAAAAAAAAAAACCAAACAACTTTGCTCACAGAAAAACACTGGGCTAACTGAAGCTTCCCATGGGAACCTGCATTTCATCTCCACCAGTGAGACAATAGTGCAGCTACTTGATACTGCCAGGCTAGCTAAGGTGCTGGATCAAGCAGAGTAAAACTCTTCATTATTCCACGTGAGGGCCCTGACCTGCAGTAATCATCTTCTGACTACCTGACTACCCTTGCAGTCAGTGCACACACTTCCTTCTTAGTTTAGCGCCAGCAATTGGCTTCCTTTTTATTTCTTCTTCATCAGCATCAGCCTCTGATGCCCTTTGATGAAAGGAGAAAAAGGTATTATTTATCCAAAGTAGGAAAAATAACTCTTAACAGCAGAGAAAATGGAGATGTAAAAGTCCTTAAAAGAAAACATTTAGAAAATCAAACAACTTGCAGTCAGCCCATACCCACTTTCCTGATTTATTTTCCTTGCTCTATCCACAAACATCTATTTTGTTCCCTGTGACCGCCTCAGAAAGGGTTGTACTCCTATTCCCAATGATACTTTTTCACATGGGAACAAGCACAGCCTCTTCTGCAGTTTACAAGCACATACTATGAACAGAAATATATTGTAGGAGAAAGTAACCTTGCTAACATATGCAAATATCAGCGAAGAATGTGAGGATTAGATCAGAAAGGGTAAAAAAGGTTTAGTAATATGAAGAAGTAGCAAAAGCAGAAAAAGGGTGTTCCCACTGCTTTTTAAATCTGTCTTTAAATTATTTACTTGGCACTTTGACAGCTCACAATTTAAATTTTTTTCATTCATCTTAATATTTAATCACAGTTTTTAATTATACTAGTAACTTGAGGCTACTTCTTAACTCAGCAATAGCTTCATCTTCTATTAATAAATGGCACATACCCTTGGCTTTGACACTTACTTGCTGTGAGTGTTTCGGCTTTGGTAGAACATGCAGTTCAGGACACTGTTACTGCATCTTAAATCTCAAATCTTCTTAAATGATCAGTACAGCATTTAACCCTGATGATAATAATTTAGCATTAAAATGTTCAGTCTTCACTGTAGTCTTAATGCTACTGTTGCTAAAATTACAGGAGATCAGAGAACAAGTACTTATAAAAAAGTCTTATTCCAAAAGATATTCTTCCAGATGATTTTTCTTCTCAGTCTGGAGAAGAGACAGTCTGGTACCTGAGAGCTGTGGGTTGGAAGAATGTTACATCTCCATGTGTGGCTGGCAGGGTTTGGGATGAAGGGTTTGGGGGCTTTTTTGAGCTGCATGCCAGATGAACTCCCTTGCTGGGGTTACAGCACTCATGTGGCACTGGGCTGCATTGGTTTGGAGGCTGCTGGGGAACAGAGGCCAACCAGCCCAAATCCACCAGGGAACACTAAAAGATCTGGGGCTTGCGGAGCTATCTACTCTGCCCACAGCTCTCTGAAGCCTATGTGGCTCTGTGACGACTACAGAATGTGATTTATGGGTTCAAGAAAGTTGACCATCTTTCCCCTGAGCCTCTGAGACCAAACTCCTGTTTTTGCAGGCAGCATGTAAGATAACTATTTTTTTATAAATTGGCCACCCTCTATTTTACAATGTTAAGGTTTTGTTCTCATCCTCCTTATTGAGAGATTGCTCCAAAAGTTGGCTCTTCTCTTGCTTTTTGTGATTTCCAGCCAAAATTTATTCACAGAATAAATTCTGATTTTGTTGCCAGCATGGTTCCTTAGCTCAAAAAAGACTCTTTGATTGATCTACACACAGCAATCAGATGTCTTCTCAGCGTTCATTTTGCCAGACTAAGTGAGCTGAGCTCTTCCAATTTCTTTTTACATGATTAATCTGGAAATCTTTACTGTTCCTCTTTGGATTAATTTTTGTGGATGGCCGATGCCTAGAACTGAGTGCACTTTTCCCACTGACACTTCACCAGGGTTGGCATACAGCACTCTGATGGCACTTGCTGGCCAAACCTCACCTCCTGTGCACTGTTGATACTAGCAAAAATAATCAGTATGAACAAAAGGGTGGATTTAACAGAACTTTTAATAAATTTGGTTAAATCAGACTACAAGGGCCAAGCTTATTTTGTGGCACATCTTTGTATTCATACAGTGATAACACCGGGGTCAGGAACCAGGACACAGTGGCTCACACGGGTAGTGAGTGCTATTTGTAGGTCACCTGAAAGGATCAGTACCACAAATGTGGGATGTTCGGTGCCTTTCTGCTCAAGGGGCTGGCCACTCTGGGTTCCATTCTTAATGTACTAACTCTCCCTATCCACTTACTGGAGACTTACTGCTCGTAAAAATTTCTTTCCTGTCAGCTGTGGCCATAAAGCTTATCTTAGACTCAGGATGAAGCAAGGATTTAAGCTCAGTTGGTCCCTGAGCACTCTAAGGCAGAAGTGTAACATTTCCTGTGTGATATATTGCTTTGAACCAGAACAGATCAACCCCAAGAGGAAGAAGAGAAGCATCAGCTTCCATTTCTCCCAAGCTCCAGTGTTACATATCCCTGCTACATACTTGTTAGTTTACCTCTTAACCATTAGAAAGATTCATCAGGGTTACAAGATCCAGCCCGAGCACTGGCAGTAATTACCACTAAGAGCACTCTATGCTATCTGAAGAAGAAGCAGGGAAAGTAACATGCATTTGGTGTCAGAAAAGCAAAGGCAAGTGTGAGGGATGAAGGACTTGGAATAGCAGGTAAGGACTACAGCTGTTGCGTCTGGGTTTCTCATGAAATTCATCAGGCAGAGGGATTAAAGGAGTATTTCTTCCCTTCAAAAAGAAAAGTTTCTGAAGAGCAAGGTAGGCAAAAGCTAGCTACTCTCCTTTTTCCATTAACCTCATGCCAGAGGCAGTGGATGTAATTTAATAACCTACAATTAAAGAAGACCAATCTGATTACCAATTTGTGCTAAAAAAAAAAAAAGTCAAGAGAGTCACACTCTTTGAAAAAATGAAATTCTGAGAGGATTAATTGCAAGTGAAATACCCAAAAGAGAAATTTATTTAATATTGTAAAAACCCCTGACTTTTGCTGTTTGTGGGATCCTAATTTTGAGATCAGATTGCAGTATAGAGACCAAAATTGAGAGAGAAACATGAAATGAGATTCTGACTCACATTTAGAAGCAGCTCTGATAGTGTTCTAGGCTGGAGAACACTTCTGGATGAGAATGCAAGTTTTAGAAAGAAAAGAGGTGATGCTACAGAAGATTGGGCTGACAAACAAGTCTTAGTAAAAAAAAAAAAAGGTTGACAAAATAATAAAAAAAAACCCTTCAACAATTCAGTTCTCATGTGGAGCGAACTTATGAGAAGTAATGTGAAAGTTTCCACTTGTCAGAAAAAAATGGGAGCAAAGCAATGCCTGGCCTTTGATAGAGCTACTAGTTTGTCAAGAAACAAAGCTATCTGTGGGAAGCTGTACCTAAAAGGAAATTAAGTGTAAGTATTCTGCACAGCAAAGAAGATTTTTCCATGGAGATTACTCAGATAGAGCCCTATTCAAGATGACTGAAATGTGCCCTTGAACGCGAATGGTATTGTTGCTTATAAATTGGATATTGATACCCAGATCAATATGAAACCTTAAATCAATTTGGATACAAAGAGAAAAGCCCAGGTTGTACAGTAACAAAGTCAGTTCAATACCAGCTGTATACAAACTGAATGTAATTGCAAGGCAGTCTCTTGAAAACATAGAATTTTACTTATTATTGAGGGAGACAGAAGCCGGAAATATGCGTGGTGCTTCTTCTCCCAGGGAGACTGTGAAGCTAAAAGGCCAGAACTATTTGGAGATAAATAGAAAAACAGATTAAAAAACTCCAAACTAAATTAAGATACAGGCAGTGAAGGAAAAATTAGGAGGGAAATTTCACATACCCACACACAAAAAAAGAAAATGAGAATAGTCATTATGGTTGTAAAAGAACACTGAGAAAAATGTAGAATGAAAATCACAAGTATTTAAACATGTGCATGATGAAAGAAATTTTCTATCCATGATCATGATATCCATTATAGGTTTTGGAGATTTTAGAAACAAATGTCTGTTATGAAGGAAAAAAATGGCCCAGTTCTCTCAGTGCACATTTACCACACAAAGAGATAAACCACAACCTGTCAAAAATTTCTTGTCCACAGAAAACTCCTTATATAGTGTTCTCAAGCCACTGTTTTCTAGATCCCTTTGATAAAAATGGGCGTAACAGTGCTTTTTCACCTCAAAGAATTACTGAAATAGAGACCACTTCACAAAGATTAACATTTATATGTTATTGTAATGAGGCCAGTTCACACATCTTACCTACCTAAACTTGGTAGTCTGTACTAGAGAGAAAATTTATGTTAAGGAATAAATGAATAACTCACTTTGAATAATTGGCATTCTAAATTAGTATGTGACTGTGTTCTGGCTTGATTCATATGCTGATTTTAAATATGATGGGTAAGTGGTTTCTATCGTAGTTCTGCTTTATCCAAACCCAAGATGCATGCATTTTTTTAAGGCACAGATTTTGTTAGTGTTTGCCTTTTGTGCTTTCCTGCAGTGAGTATTTTCTGAGCACTGTGCTCTGCTGAACACCCATGGCAACTCCTTAAGTGGGCAGGCTGCTCCTGTGTCATGGTATGTGCGAGTGCTTTATGTGCGAGTGCTTCCCATTCCCTGGCGCTCAGAAGCAGGTGCAGGCTGACTGTCACTGCTGTGCTGGGGCAAGACCCAGCTGTGCACCAGTCCCTTGTCTCTGCATCCCTCAGACCCAGTTCCCATGGCGAGGAAAGGCCAGGCCCAGCTGGAGCATGAGCCACGGCACGCTGTAGCCAGGCGTTGGTCTGAAGGCTCCGTGCAGCAGGACCCTGGGGCGTGCCAAGGCATGCAGGGGAGCATAAGTACAGACACTGACACACAGAATGTGAGAACCGACTGCTCCAAGTTTCCAGGCTTCCTTTGAAGTCGATGGGAATTTGCCTGAATAAGATACACATAAAAATGGGATAGAAGTGTTCAGTTTTGGCCTGTTAGGACATGGGTGTCAATAGAAAATGCTTTATTGCTGAAATCATAAGCAGCTTGCTAAATATTTGGGGCTTAAGAATACTCCACCCAACAGCTTGCTGGTTAAAGCGTTCACAGGGAGGTAGAAGATGTGAGTGCAGATCTCGTCTCCTGAGTGGATGTTTCAGCCACTGACTTGCACTAAGTGGTGACTTTGTTGTATCCCTTTTTCCTCTGTCTCTTCCCGTTTTTCACTCTGTCCTTGTTAAGCACTTAAAAAAAGCCCACCAAAACAACACCTGGAATCTGAAGTGTGGACGGTTCCTCCTTTGAGAGATTTAAATCCCAGAGCCTGAGAGGGTTTAGTGCACTTCCTTTCCTTGGTGTTGCTCAGTGCCTAGCTTCTAGCAGTTCCTGAAAGACCACTCTGAGTTCCTCTCTTGGGTGACTGACTTTCCCCACACAAGGAGCTCAGACTCTAACTTTGGTCTGCATCTGCTGTGTTTAACTAAAGCTCAGTGCATCAGTGCAGAGCATGGTGACTCTTAAATCACTGTGTTGACTAAGTCCGAAGCCCAGGAGAGCTGAGGTGAAATCACAAGAGAGAATGACCATAAGAGAGAGATAACGATGGCTGATTTTATTTTAGTGACGTAAACAAAATGTGCTGTATCAATACACAGTAACTGATGAGATGTGAATCTGGACTGGAAGAAAGACAGGGTCACTTACCCTTGTCCTCCCTCATTGAAGGCAACTAGACCATGTAATTCCTTTCACAAGCTGGTGACCCTCCAGCCTCCAGCCTGACATTACACATTCTGTATAATAACTAGAGAGTATAGCTAGGGTGTAAGTGCAGTATATGTAAATAAAGATGCAGATAAAACAAATGTCTTGTGTGTGCCAGTGGTATATTGAGGATGCATTGCTGTTAGGATATCAGTAATTGTTACGTACATCTTTAATGTTACTTATTTGGAGAGAAACATGGCTGGCTGTGACACTTGAAGTGTAAGTTGTGTTTTTCCATATATAGCTTCCTGTTAAATATTCTACACAGCAGCCACTAGGCTTATGTTCTTCCCTAAGTGGTCATTTTGAATGGCAAGCAGTTCAGCACTTATTGACAGGTTGCTTTCTTGTCTAAAAATAGAGGAGTGTGTGGATCCTTGTACACAGCAGGTAGTCAAGTAAAGACGAAAGTGATTGATGATAAAAAGCTTGCTTTCTACTCTCCTGTCATCAACAACCTATTGGGATCAAGAGAACACTGGGATAGAAATTAATCTTCCTTGAGTTATTCTAAACAACAACTGATAAGAGATTTCTTTGATCTCATTCAATTGAAATTGATTAATTCTGTTAATTACTCTGTTTGAACTGAGTTAGCAGGAATTTTCCGCGTGTTGCAGCATCCTTGATGGTTTGCCTTCTTGCATGCCAAACAAGTAAACTTGGTAAAGAATTTGAAAGGAGATGATGTCAACCTAGTGTTTGCTGACTAAGACTGATAATGACTATCGGTGACAAATATCTGTAGAAATGACCAGATGTAATTTGTTTCTGTACTTGGATTTTTTATTGAAACTGCCATCGCTTAAAATACGTAAACAATCCTTGGGGCAGGAACTCGTGAATTCTTCTGCCAAGTAAATGCATAATCACTAAGCTAGGAATATTTTCTCTCCTTCTACCTCTGTCCATTTCATACCTCATGAATCCTTAATCCTATAGGAAGAACTGGGATTACATTAAAGTTCTTTAATACCTGCTGGATTATGGGATTGTCATAAACCTAGGGCAATCCCCCAAGTTTCGTGCCAACTGCTTATTCCTGATGCCTGCTGGGAAGGTTCCAATTACCATTAATAGTGCAGGACTAACCTCCTACCTGGAATCTGGTTTTTTCCAGTTGGCAGACTGGACCTTATGAGCTAGAGGAAATATTTGGGGTGCTTGGGACTGTACAAATAGTCTGACATACACTGAAGGATTCGCCAGATGCTGAGGACACGGCTGCTTAATGTTTGTCAGCCATCCTGAAATCTGACTTTGCTCTATCTAGCTTTCAGTCAAAAAGAAAACCAATTTATTGTGCTAAAATATTATTATTAAAAAAATTATCAGTGCGTATTTCTGGAGAGAGGTATGAGAAAGGAAACAATAAAATGTGTTGTAGGTACCTGTTATTTTAGCTAAGCTTCAAAGTGGTTTGTCTTTCCCATGTAGCTTATGGGGACTTAAGCCAAAATAATTCCCAAAATACTCACCACAGCCCTCTGGTGCTGGGATCCAGTTCTCTTCCATCCTGCCTGATACAGGCTCTATAAGGATGCCTTTGGAGTACCCTTCTGTGACACTGTAGCTCAGCTGGAAGTCAGCAGCTAATTGACTATGAAGAAACCCTTTATGCAATAGGAAGGCAAAACATCCTGACAAGCTCAGTAATTGCTCTGGGGATAAACAGGTCATTCACCTGTTTTCAGTAAAATTCTTTCTGCTGATGGCAAGGGAGATGAAACTTGCTGAGCACCCGTGTGAGTATCTTACTATTTATAACACTCACGTGTAAAAGTTCTTGTGCACAAATATGCAAGTGAGAACAACAAATACAACTCTGTAGTATTTCCTAGAGATCAGAGAAAGTTACAGGGCAGTGCACTGGAGTCCAGTAATGTGTTAGGATCAGTGATCTCGAAGTGTGGCTTGCTTGAACTGGGCTTACTTGAACACTGGAGTGATAGGCTCTCTCCAGGAAGGTTAAAGATGTGGATTTAAGTGCCTTTATGCAGAAGAAATGCCTTTATGCAGAAGAAATAATTAGAGTCATTTTTGCTTATCCTGAGAGAGTCGTGCAATCATTGCACTGTTATGTAAAATCTGGAGGCTCTTTTTTTATTTGTATTTTAAAAGAAAGCAGTAACCATATCTACTGTTTGCATAAAGTTTGTTCTGCTAGCCTTCCAAAAAAGCTAAATGAAGGGCTATTTTCTGGATCAATTGGGCATAAGAATTGGGCATAATGTTGAGCAGCATGGTAGGAAGCATGTTTGCATCCAGAAGGAGAAAGCTTGTTCAAGAACACCAGTGGTGAAGACTGAGCCACACAGAAATTAAAATAAATTGCTTTTTTTGGGCTTCACTATTTTGCTTCTAGACACCTCTGTTCAGGTCAGATGTTAGGTCTTTCACCTGCAAAATTATATAAATACCCCCGAAGCAGCTGACGAAAAGGTAACTCCAGAACTGAAGGCAACACATACGTGCCATGAGAGTACCATAATTAAGCCAGTTTGCCATGCTGAGGGGTCCGGGTTCCCAGTTTGAGTGTGCTGCTGGGAAGACCACACCTGCCCTGCCTTCAGAAGCTGGCAACACTTTTGTGTTGTGCTGCACAATCCTTTGCATGCAGCAGCTTGCTCTGAATTCCCACACAGCTCCTTGTGTGGGGTTCTGCTGTGACGTACAGCAGATATATCCAGGATATCCAAAATCCTTCACATCTGGATCACATGTATTTTTGTGGATTTGCTAGCTGGAGGAAGGACCCCACTCCCTGTGACCTTGTAAGTTAGGAATAAGGGATGGGGGTTTTTTTCCTGCAAATCTACTTTACTAGTTATAATATTGTGATCAGGGCTGACTTTCCAAAATATTTTAGGCAATTTTTATGAGTTAATAAAATCACCAGATCTTCCCTCTAAAATAAAGAAATTGCCAATAAGTCCCCAAGAATCTGGTGCAAATATTCAGCCTGAGGCTTCTTTACTCACTGCTTTTGTTGCATTTCTTTCATTGAGATACTCTTACTGGATAAAGCCTTAGGTAAATTTTTTGAGTCATAATCCCCTTAATATCCGAAGTTGTTATGAGAGAGAACATGAAAAGCTAAGAAAGCAATAATTTCAGGAATTGTTTTCTTTACGGCTTTTCTATTAACCTTTTTCCTGGCAATCATGCTCATTAATTTGGTATGCTCCCCTTTTTAACACACACACTCACAAAATCACAGAAAGTTTACAGAAATTGTTATAGAGGCTCAATTATGCTATATTTGTTGCCAATATAAATAATTTAGAAAAATAATTATTTTTACTGAAGAGTACCTTTTACACTAACATAATGATTTTTTTACAATTTTACTTGCCCATTTATGTGATTGGGGCAATTAATCTTTTTGGGCAAATGATTAGAAAAATATTAATCTGCTGAGAATTTTAGAAATAGAACAGCTTTTATGTCCAGGCTGCTAAAATGTAATGGAAATTTCATAGTATTAATCTTAGCTGTTTTATGTGAAGGGATCATACAAAATAACTTTCTCACCAGTCACAGCCCGAAGCGCATCTGGTTCTATTTGGTGCCTGGGGTATTACATCTGGGGTATATTTATATTTGCTGTGCAAAGAGGAAAATATGGGCCAATCTTGCCCTGTATTTTCTACCTATATTTTCCTCGGAGCCGGAGTCCAGCTTTTAATATTCCCTCTACCAACAGAAAATAAAACATAAAAGTGTACAAGCCCATGGCTGAGTTTCCTTGCATGCTTAACATCAGTGGCAGGACAAAACAGAGAGACCTTTCTTCCAGCAAAAGTATATAGATTAGAAGCCACTTTAAAGTGGAAAAGATGAGTATGAACCTGTAGCCTCTTCTTGTGCCAACACAGTCCATAACTGCCAGTCAAAGATTAAATCACCAAGCCCTGAGTTGCAAGATTACACTTTAAAGAAAATAGAAGGAAGTGCCTTCAAGGATGGAAGTGCTGAGCAATGCCAGTGCATGATGCATCTGAATGGCAGGAATTTATGTTTCTTGCTGCCCAAGTACCTTATGTAAACTTGGCTCTGCTCACCCAGCTTTCTGCCTGCATGCTGTTAGTGGCATCTTTATCACAGCAGAAAGAACAAGCATTAGAACAAGCTATTGAATAAAAAAAAAAATTTAGAAAGACTACCAAATGCTATCTTTCTCTAAAAAAATCTGTAACATCCTTTCCAGACATATCTCTATGTAGCTGAACACAGAGTTTGCCAGAAAACAGTCTCTTGTGCATATTTGAAAATAATTCATAGATTTCATTACACTTTTATGGCTAAAGCCAGGTAGAGTGGAGTCTGGTGGTTTTAAAACATAGATGATACTTAATGTTCTCCTTTTTCATCGCCTCATTTGTATTCTTTATTTCTGCTAGCAAGTCCTTTCATTATCCCTGCATGATAGTTATTTAGTATTTCCAGGGCTATTTTCTCTTGTTTTCTCTTTGTCTGGTTTGTTTTGTTTCTTCCAAATCTTATTTGTGGATTACTCTAAAAGAAAGCACTAATGCTATTTTAGGTGATTTCCAGTGTCCTCTGTCTGTACTTTGTTTTATTTTATTTACAGGTTGTTGTGCCATAGGTCTGTGTCACTAATTCCAGAGTCCCCTAAAATGTGGATATCGTACTTTACAAATCCAAAAAGTCCTCAGCTCCTCAAGACATGGTTTAAAAGTAAGCTTACTGACTCAAGGAAAAGTCCCTTTAGAGTCATCACAAACTTCAGCTATTCTCGTCAGGCCTGAGGTGTGCAGTCGTGTGTGGTTTTTCTTTCAAAATACTCCCTACTCTTTTCCAGTCTGCAAAGACAATACAGAGATTACGTTTCCCTCTCATCAGTCATTCAGTAGCACCATGAAAATCCAGTTGCATGATTGGTACTATTGGGTGTGGACAGACAGATATGAAATCTAGATATTCCCATAGTCAGTCTCCTGTTTCGAAGAGACCACAATGGCAAAAATGGAAAACAAAGCAGCAATTTTGTAGAACATTTTGGTGATTACAGAAAAGCATTTTGGAATCGTCTGAAAGCACTACTAGCTGTCCCTCAAGGAGATCAGTAATTCAAAGTAGTAGTAAGTTTTTTCTGTGCATAAATAATCCAGAATGATGGTGACATACGGCAATTCACATTTATCATTGATGAGAATGGCACTGAAAGTTAGTTATAATCATTGCTTCTGAAGCTGTCCAAGCATAATAGATTTGTGAAAACAAATATGAAAATACAGTGGCAGAATGTGTGATAAATAAGTCCCATTAGGCCCAGTAACACGACACAGGCAGGGAGGAAACCCACTGGGAGATTTGCAAGTCAGTAAAGAAAAATACACATTCACAATATTAATTACAACAGTGAGCACTTTACGGGTTCTAAAACAACTTCCCTCTTGCTGGAAGTGGATAAATAGGTAAGGCTTACTAGCAATGGAAAGAATTAGAACCTAATTAAGACTGACAACTGAGCTGTATGAAAATAGATGAGCACGTGTAAACATTTTTTCTAGTAATTGATGAAGTGAGAAACAATGGCTTTTCTGCTGAATAAATAATTTGTCACACTGTAGGACAGATGCTCATGGTAGATGTAATAACCTGCTAGTGAGGTAGAACTCATTAATATTGTGTGGTGCAGTCGATATGCTGCAGGGAAGGGATGCCAGCCAGAGGGACCCTGACAAGCTTGGGAGGTGTCACTCGACATGAGCTGGAAGTGTGCACTCACAGCCCAAAAAGCCAACCAGATCCTGGGCTGCATCCAAACAAACATGGCCAGCAGGTCGAAGGAGGTGACTGTCTCCCTCTACTGTGCTCTGGAGGGTCCCCACCTGCAGTGCTGCATCCAGCTCTGAGGACCTCAGCATAAGAAGGACGTGGAACTGTTGGAGCAAGTCCAGAGGAGGTCATGAAGTTGATAAGAAGACTGGAGCACCTCCCCTACAAAGACAGGCTGAAAAAGTTGGGGCTGTTCAGCTCAGAGAAGAGAAGGCTAAGTGGAGAACTCATAGCAACCTTCCAGTATCTGAAGGGGACCTACAGGGAACCTGGAGAGGGACTCTTTGTCAGTAATTGTAGTGATAGAACAAGAGAAAATTGGTATAATTTTGAAAGAGGAGGAATTTAATTCAGGTATTAGGAAGAAATTCTTTACTGTAGGTGTGGTGAGGAACAGGTGGCCCAGAGAGGTTGTGGATGCCGCAACCCTGGAGCTGTTCAAGGCCAGGTTGGATACAGCTTTGAGCAACCTGGTCTAGTGGGAGGTGTCCCTGCTCATGGCAGGTGGGTTGGGACCAGAAGGTCTTTAGGGTGCCTGCCAACCCTTGACATTCTATGATTCTGTGATTCTGCAGTACATATTCTAGTTGCCCTGCATGTGCCTAACTCATTTCAAACTGTGAATTAGAAGAGATCACGTATTTTTCAACAGGTCTGTTTTAGGGCTTTACCATTCTCAGGCAGAGGAGGGCTGAGTATCATTCAGCTGCAAGTGTCTCCTGCCTGTTGCCTTCTCGCCAGTGCTGGAGGGGTGTGTTTTCAGCATGGTCACTCGGAACAGCCTGGCATCCTTACTGCCTGTGAAGAACATGGTCTGCCTTCTCGTTTGCTCCAAAGAGAAGCAGGCTGTATGCCATTAGTCCCTCATTTAAATTCCCATAGCAGGATACAACTAATGGTTTAATGGTGAAATACAGTGACATGGCGTGGCCTTAATGTCATAATTATCCATAAAGAACTGACAGAGATCTTTTAGTGTCTCCAAAGAAGTCAAGAGACAAGTCATTTGTAAGTCCTGCTGAATAAGTAAAATGAGCCTTAAAATTAACTTACCGTGTAAGTCCAGGAGTGTTTCTGCAAAGTTTTCTGGTAACAAAACTTAGCAGTAGCAGAGGTTTATCCTTGACTTTAACTGGGTGTATGGTTTGGCCAGATTCTGAAGAGAGGCTTTCCTGCTATCGTGTGATGAGGAAGAGGGGAGGATGCTGTGTTCAGCAGGTCCCAAAGCCTACAGCAATGCACTGTTTGATCAAAGGCATAGGTCCCCTGTGGCCAGTTAAACAGGTGCCCACATGAATAAGCTGCTGTTGAAGTCAGCAAGGCAAATGCCCCCACTGGAACCCTTGTCGTAACAGTCCCTTGGGAATGTACAAATTCTTGGCAACTAAATAAGATTGAAGAAGGCTGGAACCTGTGGTGCCTCCCATTACACAGCTGGTTAAAGGAGAAGAGCGTTTACTGCTCACAAAGGTGGAAGCTTGGCAGAAGCCTCTTGCTCTGGGCACAAAGCAAGTGTTCTTCATGACCTCCCAGAGAGGGGATGGCTCCTGAATTAGGAAGAGGAAAAGAAAGTGTTAGTGACAGGTAGGAGTACTTTTTACATGAGACTTTTAAATTGGTCATTGGTCGTATTTTATAGAGTAATACTTCTCTGGAATAACTATTTCCTTACAAGTGACCTCCTGTCCTATCAAAGCTAGGTTTAGATCATCTGCAGCTGTTATTTCCATGAATATGGGATTTCTATGTTTATCATGCAACTTTGACTTCCTCTGCATGCTTGTCTCTCTTGGCTGAGCCTACTTTTAACATTTCAAAGAGTTGAGCAGCATCCAACAACCACCGTCTGTGAGTATTGTGGTCATCCCAAACTCATGCCAATACATTTTTAGACAGCATTTGACAGTCCTGTACTTCATGAGTTTTTCTCTTGTTGGCATGAAATACACAAACCTGCTTATACTTAATCTTAAAAACATTTTTTTTCCAGTTTGTTCAGATAAATGTCCTTGGCTCAGCAGCAAACCCGTTTGCTTGCAAGGCTGGAGCTCTGTGTTGTAGCCCCTTTTACTACTTAATTTTTTCTGTGTTGGTTAGTGGGAAGTTTTGTCAGCACTGCATCTAAGTGTTTGTTTAGCAAAGCTCAGGCCTGATGCGTCAAGCTGGTCGAATGTCAGTTCCAAACTTGAGGGCAAAATGGTCACACACAATATTCAAACAATGTGTGGTGTACATTGCAAAAAAATATAAACATTGGTGGGCATGGCTCCATAAAGTAAAGGCTAGTGTTGTATAAGGCCTCTAGAAAATAGGAGTTGCTGTTCACAATAGTTTTTATTGTACACTACAAAAAGAATTACTGGTTTTCTTGCTGGATTTGGAGATGCCTGTCACTGCTGTATGCAGAGTGTTTATATCCCTGGTAGAAATGGGAATGCACAGCTCAAGTTCACTATAAGTAAGTGGTAAGTTCCAGATGAGGATTGCATCTGGGATCAAAATAAGTGGAAAATATCAACCAGCTGAAAGTAGACATTGGAGATCTTTACTAGGTAATTAATGGAAATAACTATTTTCACAGAGACAGCTCTTCAGCTCTTAAGGTTAAGGCACCAATGCAGTCGTTCCTGGAGTGGATCTCAAAATGGTTTCTTCCCATTGGGTGGAATCCCTAAATTTAAGGCCTGCTTCAAACCCTCCTGAAGAAATTGGAAGGTTTCCCATGGATTTCAATTTGTAGGCAATGAGTATGACTCTTTTAAAACTTTTAATAATAGTTCCTTCACTCAAGGAAAAACAAAATCTCATTCCAAATATTTAGATTGCTAAAGAAAGGCATGTGGTACCATTTTCCACAGTATTTTATAGAGACACAGGTCAGCGTGGAGGAAAATGTTCACGCCTGTTTTCCCATAGGATGGTCAAAGAAATCCTTTGAGATTATTCTTTTTTCCATGAGATAGGAACAGGCAGTGTTTACACAGGCTAATGATTAAGAAATCTGCTGGAGAGAAAGGGGGAAAGATGATGTTTTGGGTGGGGTGGTTATTTTGTATCCAAACTATTCAGGTGTGAAAATCTTTCATCTTCGAGAATTCCTCGAGTGACGGAGTATCAGTAGTCAGAAGCAGATGTTTCTGTTGTGTTTGAGGATTGGGACTGTGTTAATGAAGCCAGCCTTGTGACTGAAGATCTGCTTGCAAGGGGTTGTTGGACTGGGCCCAGCGGCTCTCGTTACTCGACAAGTGCTCTGCTGGTTCCCAGGGATGGGCAGCAATGAGCTACAGCTCGCTGTGAAATAGCAGACGCAGCTTCCTTCCCTGTGGTGCATCTTGTGGAGACCTGTGGACGTCCAGGGGGAGAGTGGTGTGATTGATGTTGCTGAAATTGGAGTCCTTAGGAACTCAATATTACACTAATTTGTATTATGTCACGTTGATATGGAGAAGCATTAAAATAAGTGACTTCTAAAGTGTTTGCTGATGGTGCTGCTGATTTAAGCGGGATTATAGCCCATTAAACACCCGATGTATGACTGTCTTTGGCCATTTTACAGATACAGCCTCTGGCTTTAAATGCTTGAGTCTTATACCCATTTGTTATGGTGAGTAATTTTTTAGACTTTTCAGAGTGGTTGTGGGAGCAGTTTTTGGTTTCTCTTGGTAAATCCTCTTCTAGGATTTGTCTTCTAGGCTAGTGTAGACCTCAGTGTGAACAACTGACCCATGGATAGTGTCACAGGTGACAGATGACCGGGAAACAGGGGAGTTAGCCTGCGGCAAAGACAGCAAGGATAATTTCAGGCTTTTTAGTGGCAGAAAGCACAGTTGAAGCAGCATTTCTGATGTATCTATCAGACTGAAATGGAAGAAGGCGGTGCGCAGGCGGTGCGTGCGATAGGAGAGCAGCTACCATCCCTGACTCCTAGATCCCACCTAGTTAACTCCTTGCAGCAACGCGCCAGGCTGCCAAGCACCGGGTTAAAATCAGGCCGAGCCGGGAAAGACGGAACCGCCTGACCCTCCAGCCCTGCGCCGCTCCCCGGCGAGGGCCGAGGCGTCCCCGCTTGTCTCCCCTCTCCTGCTAGTTCGGTGACATTTCGGACAGTTCAAAAGTTCACGGGGAGGCTCTGGCGAGGCGGCCGGCTGTGGAGCTGGAGCGGGGACCGCCGGCAGGTCCAGCCTCGCCGGCGGGGCTGGCCGGTGCCTTCTCCTCCCTCTCTCCCTCCTCTCTCCTCGCTTGTTTCCAGGCGAGACCTTGGTCTCCGCAGGTACCGCTCTGCCTCCCCCCGGCTCCCCTTCCATCTTTCCCCGGCACCCCTGCAGCATCTGCCGGCCGCTCAGCCGGGCAGCCTGCGCGGAGGGGCGCGGAGGGGCGCGCACCCCCTGNGGCTCGGGCTGCTCCGCACGCCCCGCGCACCGGAGCGCGCACGGCCACGCACACACACACTCACACACAGGCACTCGCACACGCACGGACACACTCGCACGCACTCACACACACACGGGAGCGCCGCGATGTGCGATGCGCGATGCGCGACGTGAGGCACCTCGCACTACCCGGGGCCGGGGGGAGACGGCGGGATCCGCGTTGCCAGCCCGCCCGCCCCTGCCGCTCCCTCTCCTCCAGACCCATCCATCAGCCTCTTCCTCTCCGTCTGCTCCTGCCTGTCTTTTCTTTTCCTTTTTTCTTTTTCAATTTTTAATTTTTTATTTTTTAAATTTGCTCTAACTGTATCTACCCAAGCACTGAAAAAATGCCTGCCCGTGGAGCGAGGAGAGGGCACCGGGTCGGTAAATAAGAAGTGAGTACGAGCACAATGGCGTGCCTCCCCGCTCCCAGCCCTGCGGATGCTGCATGCGCCCCGGCTTCCCCCGCACCGGACCCCGGGATGCTCCCCGCGGCGGCCCGGGGCTCCTTTATACCTTGCCTGGCTGCTTCCCCTTCCCTTCCCGGCCCCGCTCGCGCCGCGCCCCGGCTCCGCCGCCGGCCGCCTCGCCCCCGCGCCGCTCCCCGCGGCGGAACATCCCAGCTGGCGGCAGCTTCCCGGGGCTACCGGGGCTGCACCCCGCGGGGGCGGC
>VXBT01004539.1:406449-440006 GCA_013400235.1 Oriolus oriolus
GCCGCCGGCGGCCGCGGCGGTCGGCGCTGCTCCGGGAGGGCTCGGCGGCCCCGGCCGCGCGGGGGGCGCTCCCCGGCACCGGCCCTGCGGCTCGGGGGCCACCGCGGGAGAGAAGGCGGCGGCGGGAAAGGGGATTCCCCTCGCCGAGGTGCGGGACCGGAGGGCTGTGCCCGACCCCCGGGTGACAGTGGGGCGGGGGCCGGAGCAGTGGGAGGCGTGACCGCGGCGCGCGTGGAGTGCCCGGCGCCCACCCCGCGGGCTGTGAGGGGTGTCCCGGGTCCCCGCTCGGCCCGGGCTGGGGCTGCCACTCTCCTCCCGAGCCCTTCTCCGGCAGCCGCGGTGTGTGCCAGAGCCCGGCGGGTTCCCAGGCGGTGACTCTGACAAGTACCACCGCCTTCCCTGCAGGGACGCATCCCATCTCCGCTGTCCTGTGGGAGACTTTCCTCTAGATTTAGACCTGAGCTTTTCCACCAGAGGCTGGAAGAGCTGTCTTGGCCATTTAAAACGCACTGGTTATTCAAAACAATTTAAATATAGCTTGTGTGGTCACTGCTGTGGCCATCTTCCCACGGGAGAGCTTTACCTGCCCTTGATGTGGAGGATTTTTTTTAGTGCCTATGTACTTACTGGTAGTCACATGAGTTATCCAAGTGCTTGATTAACACACTCAGCTGCTCTTTTCCTAGCCCGATGGGGTTTTGTAGCTGTAAACAGAAATACCTGCTCTAACAAATGCACGGCTCTTCCAGTAAGCACACATGTGTTGTAGCAGTGTTTTCTGAAAGGTGTAATCAACACACAATTAGCCCGTTAAGACCGGTATGATGAGCAAGGTCTTATTTTTACGGTTGTGCCTGGACAGTTTGAAAATGATCACACAACTGTTCTCCGAGAGCATTTGTTGGAGCACGGGATAAAATAGGTGAGACAGAGGAGGTTTTGTATTTTCCTGATACTTCTGTAATGCTGAGGTAGAACACAGCTGGGAAGCTGCTTAGCAGTGCTTGAGAGAACAGCGGAGGTAAAGAACCTCTGCAGCAAAATACTACCTTGGAGTAATTTAATGAAATGCAAGAGTGCAGGGGAAATCTGCTTTTGGAAATGATTGAGTATCGTAAGAGGACAGAGAAAATGTTGCAAATGTGTATATGCATGTAAAATGGATACCACTACTCAGAGCAACAGATCTGTTGTAAGCCGTCATGGCATTAAGAGAAAGACTCAGCAGTTTAAGAATTCCATTTGGAAGGAACAGAATTCATGTAATCCCCTCACAAGAAGTTTAGTTAACGAAATCTGAGCGGCACTGTAAACATTAACTTTCTTTTTCTGTTTTTGCCAGTGGCGGCACCTGACTTGCTGGATCCCAAATCGGCCACTCAGAACTCCAAACCAAGATTATCATTTTCCACCAAGCCTACCGTGCTCGCTTCACGGGAGGAAAGTGATTCAGCCATTAATGTTATGAAATGGAAGACAGTCTCAACAATTTTTCTGGTGGTAGTTGTGTATTTGATAATTGGAGCAACAGTATTTAAAGCCCTGGAGCAGCCTCATGAGACCTCCCAGAGAACCACCATTGTGATTCAGAAGCAAACGTTTGTATCTCAGCATTCCTGTGTGAATGCAACAGAGCTTGATGAACTGATTCAGGTAATCCATGCCAAACCTTTTGTTGCCTTGCCTTAGAGGAACAAATTATATGTGGCAGTATTGCAGAGATAAGGGGCAAAACCTTTATAAGCAGAGCTCTGTATTGGCCGAGCCATGTAACAAATGTTAAAACCAGAAGTTGAGCATTTGCATTTTCATGCAAAGCCTCATTGTTGAAAAGCTATTGCTATTTTTAGGTCCAGTATGCCTGGTAGATGGCCTTTTCACTGAAGCCTCTCATTATGCTAATTAAATGATTATTCATCAGCAATATATATAATTAATAGTTCACAAAGGAATTGGTATATTGATTGTGCCTTACAAGTTCTGTCAATACTTGAAGTGCCTAATTCTGAGGAAGAAGCTACACCATCCATTGCCTTAAAGGACTTCTAATTTACTGTGATTTTATCAAGCTAGCTTTCCTTCTAGCTGTATGTTTCTTTATATTGATTTTGTTTTAAGTACAGGAAAGTACCATGGACTTCCTACTTTCATCTTAAATCTCAATTTTCTCTGCTTCTTAAAGGCTCATCCACAAATGATGCACATTGGTGTGTTCCTACTAACATGACTTTACCTTTGCAGGTCACCTGCCTCAGAACCATAGGAGATATTTGTTTGCAGTAGCGCAGAACTAGATCCGGAGCCTTATAAATCCCCTTCCAACTTAAACCCCATCTTCTTATGAATATCCAGTGGCACCGGAGGGAATAGCAGAGGGCTGCCAAATAACATCAGTTCTGGGCGTGGGACAATGAAATGGGAGACTGGAGTGAACAGTCAAGAGTTGGCAAGGATTGACTCCTTCCTTAACCATGCCATGGGGCTGTCTGGGTCTACAGAGCCCAAGATGGGATGGGAAGAGCAGGAGAGGGTGTTGGGCATCCAGGCCATGGCGAGCAGGAACTCTGGAGCATGCCAGATGCGTGGGCAGCATAGATTTCTGGAGGTATTTTTTTGTCAGCAGATATGGCTGGGAGTTTAGAAGTTGAATTTACCTCTCTACACTAATCTGCCTTGAACATCAGCATGGACATGGATTTTTTTCAGTTTTAAATATAGAGTTCTGATGTGCTGAGTTATTTTTATGGTACACTACTTGTGAATTTTAAAGGTAAGCTGGGAAAATGTCTTGTATTTTGTGATTTCTCCCCTTCCTTGTTGCTAAAATATGTTCCAAAACTGCTACCCTTTAAATGCCCATCAGACAGTTCCTCCCTCCATGAGTCTCAACCAGGCATGCCTGAGGAGATGCTGCCGATAGTCATTTAGATGCTGTGTAATAACTGTGCTCCAGTGGTTTGACCAGCAGAATGTGAGATAATCTTTCAGAGAAATATACAAGCACATTCTGATGAAAAATAACTCTTGTAGCTGCTATAAATATCATCCTATGAAATTTTTAGGTCAGATACTGTACTTGTGAAGATAAAAAAAGAAATTTTGAAGCCATATTATCTTACATCATCTGTGAGATGGACCTCAAGGCAAAAACTGTTGAAGTTTGCTCTGGAGTACTTAGATATTTTAGCATTTATGATTCTCTGCCCAGAAGCACAGATTGATAATAAAAAACCACTTCATCAGCATTCAGCGCCCATTTGATGTTCTGTGTAAAACAAATGAGTTTCAGTACAATCATCAGAGCACAGATAACCATATCAGCATTAGCTTCCATCTCCACTAATGATCTTGCCACGACCAGAAAAACACAGGCGTGTGAACCACGGGGAGGTGACACAGCCTCCCACAGCACGGGGTGAGAGGGAATTGTGGGAAGAGTTTGCTGTGTGTGTTGTTGGGGTAAATGGAAAACTTAATTTGCCCTTGTTTGCTTCTCCTTCTCTATAAAGAGCACCATGACATGGAGGCAGGAATGTGCTATTACACTCCTTTTATAGGAGCAGAGCTGGGGTGCAGGGAGCCCATATGGGTGCCTTGCTTTATTCAGAGTAGTGTGTTAGTGAATGACAGTAAGTTGTTTGAGGGTTGGGAAATTCTGCTTGTCCAAAGTAAAATGGGAAAGCAATGGTAAAAGAGAGTCTCAAATTCATTTTTCCAGGTCTAGGCTGCTATCTTACTCGTGGGGTCATATCTCTTCCCTAGTTGCCACTTTGTCACAGAAACTGAATTAGTGAAATACATTTTGTCTCTCTGGGATTATGTCTGACTGCTATTACAATATAATGCAGTGTTTCTTCAGTTTTCGTTGTATGAATAAAAATAAATAGAGCGTGCAAGGAAAAAGTAAATGTTATTTAAGAATTCACTGAAAGCTATAAAACTGAAAATTAATATGTGCTAAAGTAGAAGGGAGCTGGAATGATCAGTTTGTGTGAAGAAAATTACAGAGCTTACAGACTGTAATGTCTTCTTTAATCAAGTATTTACTTTGAGTCAAACTATAATGAAATTCATTACAACTTTTCTTTTTGAACTTAGTGTTCTGGGAATCCAGAAACTGTTTTGGCTCTTTCATGCTAGTCATTGCTCAAGGTGCTTGTCATGCCAGGTTTTTTCAATCTTCACAAACTTCTGCTCTGCAATTTACTTACTCTGATGATTCTTACTCTGAAGCAGGCTCGACTACCCCAAGACTGTCCACTGGCAGTACAATATGGGGTAGCTTATTCAGGTGAGCACATTACAGAGACTACTTGGAAAGCACAAATTCAGCTAAAAAAAAGTACAAGTGGAATGACAGTCCAGTTTGCCAGCACTCAGGAGCCATGGAGTTTCCAGCACCTTGGCTGAAATCTTCCTTTTGTCACAAAGCTGTTTAAAACAGTGTTCTGTGTTTCTATAAATACACACAGGACAGGCATTTTTCCATTCTTGTCTTCTCCATCCTTATTTTATCTCACCAATCCCCAAACCTCTCCTGGTACAACAATGTATACTGTTGCCAACTTTTCAGCAGGCACAGGTTTATTCCCTGGGTTTTGAATTCCTGAAACTTTGTATTGTCACACTGATCGTGTGGCTCCTCTGGGTGTGCTAGGTGAGAATTACACTTTTAT
Source organism: Oriolus oriolus (assembly GCA_013400235.1). Lineage (NCBI taxonomy): Eukaryota > Metazoa > Chordata > Aves > Passeriformes > Corvidae > Oriolus > Oriolus oriolus. The sequence continues at coordinate 411,126 of VXBT01004539.1, forward strand.
AGACATCATATATTTTATGTAGATGTAAAATATGGGGCAACAGAGAGCTGCTATGCAGCCTAGAAAATGTGCAAAGTTAATGAAATGGAGTGCTTTGAGGATGGCACTGAGGTAGATTCAGCTGCCTCAGAAAAAGGACCTGTGTTGTCCTCATAACTTTTCAGCCCAGTCCAGCAGTGTTGTTCCTGTGCTGACAAAAAAAGGACATGGTCTTCATGACCTCCTCTGTCTCTGACTTCACTGGTCCAGTGTTGCAAATCTCTTTCAGTCTAAAGCACTTCAGTTACTTGTTGCCTCGCTGTAGCAGGAAATACCTGCAATGAACAACAACAGCAAGGTATATCCAGGGAGGTATATACCATAATTCCTTTGGTATTTTGTGAGCACTTCTATTTAGTACAATATTAAAAATGTGCAGAAGTCATGCAAAGCAGATCTGTACACCCAAGAGACCAGTTTTTCCAGGCAATTTCAGCTCCTTTTGCTGTAGCCTGAAGCCAGTATTAACAACAGCATTAAGTGGATCCCAGGATGCTGTCCCCAGTGGTGCTGAGGTGGGCAGTGCACAGCACTCAGTGGTGGTATCTAAATTTACAACTAGAGAAATATCCCAAGAGGGACGCTTGTGAAAGTACAAACACTACCTGGGTGAGTAATGAGACTACAACAAAGCAGCAAGCTGTGCATGGTCTGATGTTAAAATTCACTTTTTAAAAGTTTCAGTTGGAAGGTCTTGCAAAGATCTCACTTATTAACAGATGAGAAAGCCTTGGTTTGGTAAAGGTTATGTGTGATATCTAATGTATTATAAAGCTGCAGAAAGGAATGTGGCCAGGTTCTTTCCTACTATTTCTTCTTTTGGAAAAAGAACACTCTACAATTCATCACAAACAATGTTTTGGTTTCTCTGCCTGTGCCTGCTCTCAGCTTGGCCCTGCCATGCAATGCAAAGTAACTGTCAGGTGACAGAATAAAAGAGTAAATGTAGTTCAGGCTGTGTGGATTTAATGTATATGTGACAAAATATATAAACCTGATCTTCATTTACACTAAGGATTTTTTATGTCTTGCGTCCAACAATTTTTCCCTCTCCACTGAGCTTTTTGTTGGTAGAAGCTGATGGAAACCTGGGAGTAATCCAGCTACATGCACAAATAACAATGAGCATTAAAGAATGAAATAATTCTCTAACTGGAGCTCTTGTATCTAATTATTTCAGTCTAATTCTAGTTTTCTTTTAGTTTGCTGACTGTTTCCTGTAGCAGGCTTGCCACTAGGCATTTAAAATGTTAGAGACATCTTCCAAACTCAGATGCACAAAATGTATTGCCAAGAACCTAGAAAAATTTCCTGCTATATTTATGCACCTGTGCATGGCACGAAATGTAAAGAGACCTTAGGTCACACTGTTGATGTTCAGGTGGCACTCATGTCCTCATGCAGTGCTGTGCAGCCATGAGATACTTGTGCCTTCCTTCCTGACGTCTCCTGGGGTTGTCTCTGGGAGCAGGTGAGCCTGACTGAATTTGATATTCAACAGCATCATAAAATTGTCATTACTGTTGTTTCATACACCTCATTCCCTCTATAGGATCCTGAAGGTCCTATGGAGGAAATGAGGTGCCTGAAAAACCAGTGAATTTGCTTTCTCCTTGCCCAGAACTCATATTGCTCCTAGGATATAAGGATGTGGCCAATATTGTGTGTTGTGGGATGTCTTGGTAATGAGAAGCAATAGTTTGTCTCCCTGCCAAAGAAAAAACTGATTAAAAAAAAAAAAAAAAGAGAAGAGCTTTTTATGTAAATACCACCTAATTATATATTTCTCAGCAATTATTTGTTTATGTTGACCTTTTTAAACCAAAATGGAAAAAAAATTCCTTTTAATATCCAATCAAGTTTTTTAATGCTTTATTTTTGCATACAAAAAAGAAAAATAAGAAAAATTTCAGTTATATTATTTTAAATATCTAGAATATCCCAGCAAGCTGGTGTGCATTATTATAGTTATCTTAGTGAATTAATTCTGAAAATTAAAAAAGAGTTTTCAAGTAGAGGTACAATGGAACATAAGTTAATAATAGAATATAGTTAATATCCTGTTCCTTTAGCAGAAAGGTCCTTCAAATATATTTATTCTGAAACCCTAACAAGTGAAAAAATACTATTACACTAAGCAGCACAATCTTTTAATGTATTCCAAGTGCTGTGTGTGGTAATTCTTGTCTTATACCGCCTTCATTTTGAAATCTGAACAAGTTTTCAGGGTGCTGCACCAAGCTGTCTCAGCAATAGTACTTCTGTAGAGTTTTAAACCCAGCCCCTTTCGGGGTACGTGGCTTCTTTTGAAAACTGAATGCCCACAAAAATGTGCTAGCGTTTGAAATAAACAAACAAACCAAAAGAATTAATGAGCCACCAGGATTAGCTGAATTGACTTGGATCCCACAAGCTGATCTCCTTGGGTTCTGTGTGGGCTCGTGGCTGACGTGGGGAGAGCAGCTCTCTGTGCAGGGGTCCACAGTCATGTGCCATTCCTGTTTGCCTCTCACATTTGTGTCAGCTGCATTTCCCCTTTTCTTTCCATTCATCTCTCAGCTCATGAATGAGACCAAAATAGGGATTTTTTTTTTTAATCTCCCTTGAGGACAAATGCTTTTTTTTCTCTTTATCTCTCTCTTGAGGGAAGCCTGACATAATTATGAATGACATGGCAGCAGTGTTCCTTTCTTCAAACTGGCATCACCAGAAGGTCATCATGACTTCTTATGTGATTAATTTCTTGTAAAAATATTTTACTTTAAAGTATGTACTTGCTGTAGCTTCATTTTTATAGTTGAAGGTAGGTAGCTACATTAAGTTGCACCTCCACCAGTAGCTGATTTTGCTACTTTCACAGGCTTCTTCACATCTTGCATTGTAGCCCCAAGAAAATTATTGTGGAAGAAAATAAATTTTCAGGAATATATTGTTTAATTTCAACCAGTTAAGCTCCCTGAGGCCTGATTATGTATTAAACTGTGAAAATAAAGAAGTGTAAATCCTTTCTCTCCCAGAGATTAGAAGGTATTTGAGTTTGCTCTTTAATTTTTGTAGCTAGTAAAACACAGACATGCAAAGATCCTGTTTTCAGACAAATCTATAATTTATTTAGACAAGATTAAAATGTATTAGCTAACCTATTAAGCTTGAATCAAATTTTATTAATTCTTTGAATCACAACATTTGCAGGCGTTTTCAGTCCTGTAAGCTGTAGCTTATGGGTCCTCTGAACAGGAACTTTTTAAGGTAGTTTGAATGTACCAGTTTAAACCCCAAATACTCTTAGTGTCTCCTTTTGCAATTCCTTCCAGACTCTCCAAAAGAAAGCAGGAACCATCCCATGTCAGGATCCTAGCCTGGAAGCAGCATTTATGCTTTTAAAGCCTTGAAAAGATTGATAGCCCACCACTGAAGAAATTGAGGCTGCAGTATATTTTATTTATTTATCTGAGGATCCAAAATACCATTGCATCAGTTTTTTAATGTGCCATCTGCATTTCAGTCATGAAGCTTGTGACAAATTGCAGATACCAGTAGCAGAGCTGCCTGTTGATGGTGTTTTCAGGGCAATGAAAAAAGAAATGAAGGACTTTCAAAGCAGTTGAAACACAAAGCTCAGGAGCTGTCGTTTGAGTTGCTGGCCTGTGCATGTGTCCGTCCTTAGAAAGGTGTCTGCCCATCAGAGCACTTGGCTTATGTACTCCCAACTCTAAGTGTCCTGGCAGTCCTAACTCATACAGTAACATCCTGTGTCTCTTTTCCTCTTGCTGTGTCTCCTTTCTGCTTCACTCTGGTCAGAAATAAATGTTCAAATGGAGTTGTCTCCTTCCACACCCCCCCTGCAATTCTACCTGTATCCCCAGATCAGAGAAATATTTATTAAATGAAAGACCTTTGATCACATCCTTACCCTGACCTGTCCTCCACACAGACACCAACCTTCTGTGGCTGGGTCTGGCTGGGTTGCAGAAGCCCCTGGGTTCTGTGTACTCTTTGCTCAGGTTCCTGCTGTTCTGCCTCTTCTGGTTCTGTACTCAGCTCCTGGAAGGAGGGATTTTTTTTGCCAAACTTTCTCTTGCCTGGGAGCATTTCCTCCAGGGACAGGACAGCTCCCCTTTCTGTAGTAATTTAATTTTCTACATAGTAGTTAAACCAAAAGGATTTTTTTTAAGGTGGTTTTTATCCTTCACAAGCATTATTTGGGGGGAGAATAATAAATAAACTCTAACTGCCCTTGTCACTTCTTTGTTCAAACAGTTTGGTCTCAAACTTTTTTTGCTGCTTCCGGTGTTGAGACCCGTGAATACATTTCCTTCAGATGAAGAGTTTTATAGGACCTAGAACTTAGCTTAGCCTGATTGCATCTGAATGCCAGCTTTTGTCTTAGAAAGGGTGGCAGATATGACTCATTAGTAAGTCAGTTCTGCTGAACAGCTGTTTGCATAATTCTTCCAGTCTGTAATCTCAAGAAGCAAAGAAAAGCCTTCTTCCCTGAACGTGTAGATACGTGCCTGTATATGTGTATGTACACACAGAGAATTTATCTGTGTAGGAACCCATGGGGGTTTGTACTGTGTATTTAGAAATAGAAACGTTTTTCATTATGTTTCTGCATGTTTTTAGTTTGAGTAGTTGTGAAAGAGGGTGAAAAGAGTCCTTCAGTTCTTCAGCATGTGGGGTACTAGTCTCTGGTGTACAGTACATTCATATGTTATAAAAACCAAAAAGAAAAAACAAGGAATCACAGAACTATAATAGAAATATTATTGCAATTTCTTTCAGCATCATGGGCCAAAACCGTGTGTTTTGAGGCTGGAGAGTTGTTTGCTAAGTGTTAAAAGCATCCTAGTGTGCCTTTGAACTGAGAACTGGGATTTCCATGCCTTGTAAACCAAAGCTGAAATAAGAACACAGGACTTGAGCAGTAGCTGAGCCATATGAGATGTATCCTGATACTGTTAAGGGAGAGTGCCCTTGTCAAATGGCAGCAGAACTATGGCAGTGAAGGAAGAAATCCAGGCTGAAAAATGGTTTTCAGAAACTTTGAGGCACATGTGACTTTTTGACATTGCTTGTTAAGTGACTGCCAGGAAGCACAAGGTAACTCCTGGCAGGCTGGGTAATGACAGAAAGCACACTCTGGATTTTATCAGAAACATAATTTGAGGTGCTTCTATTTTAATCTTTTGGTAGAAGAGCTGAGAGTAATGAACTGTTGTGTTGCATCATTTCACAGAAGTGAAGTGACTGGAAGATGGTACAGGAACATGTTTTCAGAGCCTGGTGTGGAACAAGGAGATGAGCATTGGAGTGACTGGTTTGACACATATTTATTTCTGCCTGATTTCCATGTGAGACAACAGTTGACTTCCAGAGGCCAGCCTTCCCACTTTATTCTCTTCCACTCTATACCACTTCCTCTCCTTATTTTCCTGAGTCTCTGCAGACCCACTTAGTGCATGTAGCTCTCTGGCCAGCAGGCTGGCTTTTGTCAGTCAATGCCATAGACTCCTTGCAGGGTCAGAGCACCAGAGGATGAAATCCCTGACCTAGAATTGTCTTCTGTTCTCAGAAGATGACTGAGCTGTTTGAAAGACTGCTTTCTCTCTTGTTTTGACAGAAGAAAAGTCACAATATTTTATGTACTAATCTGCAAAGCAAAGTTCAGCATGGCCTCTACAGAGAGATGCCTGCATGAACACAGGAGTAACACAAAACTGCACAATGTATTTACTAGAAGGTGTTTCTAAATTATACAGGAAATGAAAAACTGACATTTAATTAAAATGTGATTCGTGTTGTCACTCTCCTTTTCCCAGTATTCTGATTTCAAGCAAAAAATATATTGTGTCAAAGCAATGCTTATGTGCTTTTGGAGCTCTGGTCATGCCTGGCCTGTCCACTCTGGGCTCAATCATCTCTGCCTTTTTTCTCTGATATTCTACTAAAGCTTGCTCCCAAATACACCTGCAAATCCAAGTAGTTGGGATGTGTGGCTGTAGTGCAAGTGAGGGCTTGATTTCAGACAGGGTTCATGTCTATGGTACAGAGGCAGCCTAAGAATTCACCTAACTCAAAAAATGGGAATTTTCTAAAATTTTTAAATGTTTCAAAATTTTATCTTGATTCCCTTCACTATCCAAAAAAACCCAAAAAAGGCCTGATTTTTTTCACCATTATAACGATAATTAAAGAAGAAAACCATATTATTATAAGTGTAACCATATACTATTATTTTAAAAATCATTGTGGTTAGAGGCCTTGATTGGGTGCTGTGTTCTGGGTGACCCACCCTCCGCTCAGTCCTCAGTCACCTCTTATGAAACAAATACCAGCCAAAGCTCTAGAAGAAGGTAAGGCAAGTGAAAAAATCTGCATAATTTAAGAATTTACTCTGTCCACATCCCTGTTCTAATGCTGACTGGTTCTGTAGTGTTGAAGCAAACTGATTTTTAAACCAATTTATCTTGTATATGGAATTAAAAAAATAGAAAAATTGCCACTGAGGACGTCAGTTAACTTTAATACTGGAAAATAATTTTTATAAGTCAATAAGTTCCCATGCTGAGATCACACAAAGTGTTTAAAGGCTACAACATACGATGGATGTACAGATTATATAGAGATTTCATGATTCTGCTTTTAGATTCAAAATGTAGAGTTCCTGTCACTACTGTGTCAGGTAGGAAAAGCCAAAGGTCTCAAGCGACAGAAATAATTTAGGGAGGGAGGGAGGGAGGGAGGCAGGAAGGAAGGAAGGAAGGAAGGAAGGAAGGAAGGAAGGAAGGAAGGAAGGAAGGAAGGAAAGGAGGGAAGATGTCAAACTCATGACAAATGAAGTTTGTTGTAGTAGTAAGGCATCAGTCAAAAAAAGAGGCTGAAGACCAAGAACTAAGGTGGCAGAGAACTGAATGTGACAGCTCTGAAAGTGAATAATAAGCTTGTTACTTGAAGGCTAAGGCTGAGATCCTGGCCCTCAGTGAAGTTAGTGGAGCCTGGGTTTTTATTCCAGGCTAGAGGAGTGTTAATATCCAATCTTGCAGGGAAGTTTGTGCAGTGAACATAAGCCAGGAAGATGCTACCCTGAAATTAGTGCCCTGAAATGTACAAGTATTAGGAGTTATGCAATATATTATTTTCTTCTGAAATTTTTCTTGGGATTAGTCTTAGATGAGGATCTTCTTATGACTGCTGACCACACTGAGAAGAAAAGTCATCTTCCAATCCAAAGAACTGAAAATGCAATCACCCTTCCTGAAAAATCTGCAGGCAACATTCGAAGGCTTTATGAGACAGTAGTATTGACCTCAGCAAACCAATAACCTTACCCACCTGTCACCCTGGTTAGTCAGGAAGATTCTTACAAATGACTCTGAAGGAATAAAATGCAGCAGCTTTGTTGGTATCTAAGTCTGGCTTCTCCCAAACATGGTCAGAGCCCAGGAGAAAGCAGAACATTGTGTGTTTGCAAACAACAGCCCAGTGATGATGAAGGCATCATCTAGCCCTTTATGGCTAAAACTATGCTTAAAACAATCCATCAATTTACAAATGTGAGTCAGTAAATGTACAAAGAAAGTCAGTGAGAAATACTGGCAATAAAACCAGCTTATGTGTGATATACAACAGATTTGTTTAAAAAGGTGAATATATTATTTGATAAGAAAGAGTCTTCAACTTGGAAAGAAAGAGGAAGCTGAGGGGTCTGTAAGATCATTAATTTCTTGTAGGAGACAAATTAGAAACTGCTATTCAAGTGTTCCTCGTAACATAAGAACTTACAAAATTACTTTGAAGCACATACAAACTCTCAAAAGGGAAATGCTTTTTAAATGATCCACAAGTAATTTCCAGATCTTACTGCCACAGAATGACTTGGCTCCCAAAATACAAGTGAGCTCCAAAAGTAGTTAGATAAATTAATGGTAAAGCAATTCACCCAAGCCAATCTGAACACCATGATGCAGATGCAGCCTCCTACTCAGAAAGTCCCTAAAAGTGTGCATAGTCAGAACTTAGGAGGCTGTGCGAAAAGGAAGCATCTCTGAAAGCAGCCCTGATTATTTTCCTGATTAGCAGTTGGATAAAATCAGAGACATAATAATAGCAGCTAATTGTCTTTTGTAGCCATCTGTTGTGCTTTGGGCAGTTTTGGGTTAAGTTGCATTATTTTTTTCCTGGAAAAATATAGGTATGGTAGATGAAGTCAGGAAATGCATAGCTGTAGTGGATCTTGGAGCAGTTCGGATTGGAACACCTTTCATATAAAAGGCCTTGAGGTACATACGGCTTCAAAAATGTGCAGTGATGATAAAAGCCCTGAAAACATTTCACATCTGGATTTATATAAAACTTGATCTTGCTAGACTCTCTAAACGGGTGCATTGCTCTGGGTGGTGCCTTCATCCAGTGCAAGAAACTGTAATGAAACAAGAATGGTTCCGAAAATTACATTGATCCAGTGCTATATCATATGATGTCCTCACTGGAGAGCGTGTTCCCATGTGCAGGTACCAGGACTTGGGATGGCATTTCTCAGTCCCCTGAAATGTGACAGTACTCAGGCTGTACTCAGCGGGCTCTGTGTAACGCAGCACACTGGGCTTTGTAAATCCAAGAAATATCTGTGTTGTGTAAATTATAAAATGAATTCAACAGAGGGTTTTCACATGCTCCTTAGTCTGATGTGTCCCTTCCTACACTGATGGAAACACCTGTCAGTATCAGTGCTGCTGTATTTGCTCCTGCCAAGTTGTACATCATGTACAAATGCAGAAGAAGATTTATCCTTCCAGCACAAAGGAAAATTAAACTCTCTTCCCCCTCACTTTCCACATCCTTTCTCCTTTCTCAGTAGGATTGAAAATTTCACTTCTTTGATGTCTGCCTGTTATTAAAAAAAAAAAGCCCTAAAAAAAAAAAGTTAAAATGAAAGTAGTTAAAAGTCTGTGTAAAGATACTCCAGCTGGCTTTCTGTTGACAACCCTGGATAGTGGAAATGGTTTAGGTTTGGCAGCAAGATTCCTGTGGCTGCAGAGGTGCAGCAGTGGACTTCAAAATGGTTACTTTGTGCATCTGAGCTTTGAAAATGGCAAACTGGAAATGTTGGATTTAAGTTGGATTTAATGTTGGATTTAAGTCTCACAATAGAAAATAGATGTCCTAGTTAATCCAGCATTGTTACTTTGTAATCTCTGTTCAGATCAAGTGACTTCTGTGGGCACTGTTTAGTAACAGAAATGTTTTAATTTCCAAATTATCAGTGTATTTTGGGACTGAAAAATTCTTACTGCCGTACAACACTGTTCCTCTGCAACAGACTGCCCAAATGGAAGATGGTTCTGCTCTGTCCTGTCACTGAATATATTTATGTACCTAATGATTGTTGGACATCTTGCCAAGCAGAAACTACTAGGAATGCTCATTTTTATTTTGTGGTATTGCTTCCTCACTTGTTCTTTTGTTAGACACCAATAATTTTTATAAGAATCATTATTAGAAATAAATCCTGTTTTAAAGTTTCAGAATGAAATGAAGACCTATGTTCTTTGAAATATTTATTGCAAGTCAAAATATTTTTCTCTGATGTGTACTCGTTAACTCAAATATCAGTATATATCTGTAATTGTGATATAATGAAACAGGAATATGTTTTGTGATAAGAATTTACAGGAGGTGACACTGCTGAAACAGGAAAATTTTCATATTTCTTGAGACTATGAAAATGTTACTAGTGGCAAGCTTGTTGATTTTAGTGGCTAGAATGGAATTTTTCAAGAACAACATTTCTGAAGTACATAGTTGTATAGAGAGGCATGTTTGATATTTGACTGAATTTTTTGTTTCTATAGTGAAAGTTTTATGATTGTATGTGTAATTGTTTGAATTATTGAATTATCTGTTATACTAAAGTGTTTTCTTTAATTTGAATTAATTTGATATAGAAGAGTGCATGGGCATTTTTTCTTGGTGTTTTAAAATGACTGTTTTTAAGAAGTCCATTTGCTTGCCTAACAGAACACAGGAACACTGTGGGGAAACTCTCATTATAAATTTTGTCTAATGCATGTTTTTCTTCACCAAATACTTGCAGCGGTAAAAATAATTGTGTTTGCCTTCTAACTAAGATAGTAATGTAACAGATATTGTGGATTTTGTGTTCTCCCTAATGGTCTGGCCTTTACAGCTCTTCTGAATTGCCTGGAGTGGCTGCTGAAGAATAAATTGTAGCCTGACTGAGTGATAAAGCTCGAGGAAAACAACATAGATCCTGTTCTGGTTTAGTGCTTGGATCAAATAAGTGGTTTAATCAATTTACTGTGTGATGTATGTGAATACAATTGTTTCATGAATATTGACAAAAATCTTTTTAAACTTGCAGCAAGTAGTGGCAGCAATAAATGCAGGAATCATACCTTTGGGAAACACATCTGCTCAGATCAGTCACTGGGACTTGGGAAGTTCCTTCTTCTTTGCTGGCACTGTTATTACCACCATAGGTAGGACACAGCTTATTATCTTTTTATAGTCAATGAGCCGAAACTCTTTTGATTTCCATTGTGTGCATATATTTGTTAATGGTAAATCTTCCAAATCTTCCATTTTAAATGGAGAGTTACTTTCTAGCTGCAGGGGCAGAAATAATAGCTATCTGTAGAAGCCCTAGCTGAGTGATTTTTCTGTAGAAAAAAAAAATGTTGCTGTATATTTCTGTCAGGTAACTGGAAGAGGTTGTGGAAACATTTTCTGGGGGGAATTTGGTCAACTGTACAGTCACAAGTGTTAAATAGGGCATGATTTAAAGCACATGTGCATTAAACCTTGACTGAGATGTATGGAATTTAAAGTCTGTGTTCTCCCGTTCGATATTGTTACTTCATCTAAATTCTGAAAGAGTCACCGTCCCTCTGAGCAGGTGTAAAAAGAAGCAGCGTTTGGTATTTCAGTTTCTTCCCCTTGACTACAATATCATGGACACATGGTATGCAGTTAAAAAATGTAATGTAGCTTGTGGCTCACAAAGGGGCATTCACAAAGATGGATGGAAATTTGAAGAAGAAGTCATGAGAAAAAAAATTTCGATATGCGTTATGAGAGTAACATATAAGGAATTGTAGCATTGTTGCAATAATTACCGCTACATAATATTTATATGCATATTGTGATGGAAGAGGATGTTCTTTTCAAGTGTTGTCTGGACCCTTTTTCTTTCATTATGTAGAAGTGCATAAGTAGCATATTTTTGTGTGTTTGAGTATATACATGTCTATATGTATAAATATTGTGCCTGTGGAATATTTTTCCACATCTAACACAGGTTTAGAGGAAACAACCTCCTTGATTTGTAGAAAACTTCTTGATTTTATAGTAGTAGGTTCTCACAGTGATAAAAAAGCAAGTATTGAAAAATCGAATTAAAATTAAAGATTGTAACCAAAGAAAGCAAGAACTTTGAAAGGATAGCTTTGTGATCAGTGTTATGTTATCCTCTTTAGTCAGCACCAAACTTTATGTTGTAAGCATCCATGGTCCTGTAGAAAGTGCATAATAGTTGTTTCACTTCCTAATAAGGATAAAAGTTAACGTGAAAAGTGTTCAAGGAATTAAAAGTACAAAAATTATTTTAAAGTGGTGGAACATTTTGTCTCACCGTCTTTTTTCCAAGTAAAACTAAGACTTTTGTAAATCAAAATGCTTCCTGAGTTAATTTATTGACCAGATTCTGCCAAAACATGTGTGAGTCCAACTTAGAAGAGAGCAGGGGATCTGCAAAGGCATCCAGGCCTCTGATCCACTGGTCCCAAGAGGCAAGATAACCCAATAGGAAATACATTTGAAAATTAATATTTCAGGTCATTTTTGCAAACCAGAGTTGTCAGAAGCAGGTCAAACTAGGCAACAGTAAATATTTGTTTCAGGTTTTGTGATAGCAACCTGAGAAAAAATGAGTGGAAAAAGTCTTCCATAAAATATTTTGGGTTTGGAGTGGCTGGGTTTCTTTCATCAGGGACCCTTTCTGATGGGAAGCTCTCGGTCAGTTGCACTTCTGAGCTTCTCTCAGGATACAAGGACAGCAAGTTTATATGAAAGCTGTAGTGTGGTTGGCATTGTCTTAATGCTGTGAACCACCTCTCCCGTGGTTCACAGGGCTTGTGGTGTGACAGAAGGTGGTGCTGTGGTGAAAAGCACTCGGAAAAGCAAATTACCTGAGAAAATGGTGGCAAGCAGAACAGCTGGGTGTGCTTTCCCCTATTCTTTCTGTTATTATGTGCCAGCAAGTGATTTTGTGTTCAGAACAGTACCTTTTTGTATATGAGTAACTTTTTGAAAGTGAAATCATTCCTTCCAGTGGATATGGAAGGACATATGGCAATAATAATTCCGTTTCTCAAGAGAGTCAAAATGTGGCTTATGAGCATCTCCAGAGAGTTGCCATAGGTTTCAGACAAATGCTGCAGATATTCTCTGTGGACAAAGACAGGACCTTATAAATTCATAGAACAACTATACAGAAATAATTTGCAAATGAGGTTTGATAAATATGAATAAAATTTGTAAATATTATGTCTTTTAGTCTGTGTACCTTAAGAAGTACTTGCAGATGAGAAAAGGGATTGCTACCATTTAGTGACAATGATAGCTTTCCAGTGTCGCAGCAGATTTTGTAGCTTTCCAAACCACTTATTACTATAATTTTACCATATCGCTTAGCCCACACTCTTCCTGGTGATATCTCAGAACCTAAGACATTCAAATGGAGCCGGTAGTCTATGAATAGAATTTCTCAAACCTTACTTTAATGAAAGCAAAGCCTTTCTTTATTGGCAGTAGCACTTGCATCCCACAAATATTTGGTTTCTGGGGAGAGAGGATAATAAATAAAGCCTTTAGCATGTGCATAAGCCGTAAGTTATTGTTTTGCAGTTGCTGTTATTGTCGTATCCCAGTAGTGTCAAACATTGACGTGAAAAATATTGACTGTCTGTATTGGTGGCTGCTGGCAGCAGACTAGAACCATCTTCTGGATCTCCTGTAGGTTTCTGAAAGGCACTCTGATGATGCCATTATGTCTGTAGAGTTCCAAAGCCAGCTCACAAAAGCAGAGGCAACACTACAGAAAATGTGGCTTAGTATTTATGTAACATTTTTGAAGTCTGTTATAATCCTTCATGCTACCCAATAAACGTTACACTGCATAATATAAAATGAGCAAAATCAGTTTGAATAGAATATGATGTGATACTGCTAGTAGATCTTTTCTAGAAAGTGGATTTAGTTGAGAGTCTTAATCAAACAATTTCACAAGGCTTTCTTTAGAACAGATCCTCAGTTTTAGCTTTGCATTTACTACTGTGCTATGGTGCTGAACTTGTTTCAGGAAGGGCTGTAGCTTGGACTGGCTCAGGTGTTCTTGCTTGTGAATATGTTTCCAGAACAAATATACCTCATCTCAACAAAGAAATGTGAAACTACCTGATTATTAGTTTGTGCATACGGAATGGTTTCAGACAGTCTCTAAGAGGGAAAAGGGTAGTGGAGGGAAATAGGAAAATGAAATTATCTATGAAAAATATTGTTGCATTGTTCCCTGGGATACTGTGCATGATGCAAAGTACAAAAGAACCTCTTTTTGTCTACCTGAAAATGTCATTACCCAGTCAGCCCTGTTCTAAGATGACATGACCAAAGAAAAGAAAAAAGAGGGTTGAGGAGAAAAGCAAGAAAAATGGTAACTTAATCATAAAGCTGGAGATAGTGCCAAGGAGGAGGGGAAAAGAACCTTTATATCTCCTCTTTTTATTCTGAGAGCTCATTGCTGGCACTGTGCATGATTTGTAACCTCTGGATCATTTCCTTCAGCAGGTAGCTGAACTCAGAAATGGGCCTACAGATGTAACCTGTACATACCCTGCTTCCCCCCAGACTTATATTTTAGGGGCGGGGAAAGTTTTATGTTGGCAGCAGAGTAGAAAAGCAGACCTGTCATCTTGAAGCTTGAGACCTGTATCTAGAGAAATGAAAAAAACAAAGAACACATGCCAATGCCTTGAGCTCAGCAGTTGTTTTCCCAAATGTCTGGTGTCTCAGCACATAAAAAATGTAGAGTCCTCTGTAATATCACAAACTGCATCACAAAAACCTCTACTAGTCTGCTACGGATCTTCATCTGAAAGAGCTGTGTTATTTCCACTGTTGTTCCAGCCAGTCTGTAAGGATTTTTTCAAGCGCTGCAAGGTAGACATGTGGGAAGAGCATTTATTCAGCCTCCTGGAAGATGGAAGGTCTTGGATGGCAGTTGAGAGGAGTTGGCAGTGCCAGCAACCTTGCTGCTAGCTTTGCTTTGCCAGAATGCATCCTTTCAAACAGACCTGCTTTAATGCCTTAGCACTCGAGGATACATTGCAACCCTATTGATGTCCAAATCCAGCACTTGCTGAAAACTGGGTCTACAAACCCAAAAAGGAAAAACACATTTTTGTCCTTTTCCACTTTTGTTGTCACCAGCCCTTGATTTTTGAACCCAAACTTTTCATGTTCGCTGGAAACTGAACCTCTTGAGAAGTTCATTCATGACTAAAGTCTTTAATTTGGGTTCATGCAGCTAGCTATGGGAATGTGGGGGCTTGGGGTCCAAAAGCCTAGCAACCATTATTAAAGTATGCAAAGGAATGTGAATACTAAAAAAAAGAGAAATAAATATAAAAAGAAAAAAAAATTGTAAATATTAACACTTTAGAGAGCAGATGTGAGTAGCAAGCAGCTAAGATACTGATAATATAATAATATAAGATATTATATTTTTGACTAGGGGTTTTAACCTGATTTGTCATTTTTAAAGCTGCAATTAGTTATGTAGCTTCAAATGCAATTTCACTGTAAGGAATCATTCCTTTTGTCATTTTCCACTGCCTGGACTCAAGGTTTGCTGGTGAAGGCAGGGTATTTTAAAAAGTCTCACTACATTGCTTGTTGATTTGGAACAATAATAAAATCCTGCTGCTGAAACTGTCCCTTCTGGCACCATTCCACTGCATTTTTGAAATACAAGGTAACAGAATAATGTGCTGACAACTAAAATATACAAAATACTTTTGACGTTATAAAAAGACAAATATTGTCCATAATCAGATGTGTCACCTATTATGCCAGATAATCATAAAGATAAAAAAGTGCAAATGACATTGAAAAATTTCTTCTCCTAGTTCAGAAAAGTAAGAAACATCACATACTTACACGTTTCTTTTATTGTTTGTTTGTGCCACCAAAGAAGAAAGAAAGCGTTGGAGGATGAGCATAAAAGTTTCATTTTAAAAGATTGCAGCTTATTAGAGTATAAATACTTGAATTTCTGTTTATGTATTTGTAAGGGAAGAGAGAAGAAGCAAGCAAAAGAAAGTGCAGTGCAAATGCTGAGGTGATTGAGGAGGGGATTGCAGAAAAACTACTGAAATTAATAAAACCATAAAATACATTTGCCTGAAAAGTATTCTGATATGTGACTTTCCTCCATCATATCAGTAACCAAATCTGCATTTGGGTCCATTACTTAAATGAGCTTGACTGCTTGGTGGACATTGGAGTATATGGCTTCCGAGGACATGTCTCTTTCAGGGCTCCTCCACTAGAAATTTTCTTCACCAAAACAAGATCGAGGATCTCAGCCTCCACTGATAGCCTGGCTGCACGCGCCCAGATTTCATAGAGCTGCTAGCAGGGCTATGTGTGTGGCAAGGCTGAGTATTACCAGCTGATAAGACCAGCTGCAGAGCAATGCAGAAAAAAAAGTGGTTAAAATTTATGGTCTGTGAAAATGTGGTAGTAAGAGACGTGCTACAGAGGTCGCTGGGGAATCAAGTGGAAATGCTCCTTCCATCTCTTACTCTGCAGAGGACTCCACTGAAATCTCCTGCTGCTCTCCTGAGAGTCACATTGACTCTCAAAGTGTGTTAAACATGTATATTTCAGCTGAGAAGATGTCAACAGAAAGAATTTTTAGTCTAAAAGAAAATCCCCCTGAGATCTCTTCAGAGTACAGTCTTTCCTCCAGGTTAGTGTTGTGCTTACCTTCCCATCCCCTGTGCTGCTGTCCTTAATAGTCGCTGGAACTAAATTAGGTTTTTAGTCTCTATTTGCTCCATTCTAATTTATTTCCTTTGCTTCTTTTGTTGCACTTTTGAAAAAGTGTCTGAATTTGACCCAGTTATTGGCTGTTGACAAATAGTGCTTCAATTGTGCTCTGGAGAGACCTGTTAGGATTTGGCAATGCAATTCTCCAAATATTTCATCTGAACTGAGCATACTGTCTCCCAGGGCAGTAGCGACTAAACAAGATTTCCTCTGTAATTATTTCTCCCAGGAACAGTGAGTTGAAAGTGTATTACCACTATGCCCTCAATTTTCTCCTGCATTTGCTCAGGCAGTGGGAATGAGGGCTTATCTGACTTGAATGCCAAAGAAATAATACTTGGACTGTACAAGATACAGGAGCAATAATTAGGATAAGACTGCTGAGAGCTAGGGAACCTGGGACAGTGGCGGAGGAAGGACAATGGCGAGGAGCTGAAAGGAAATTATATTAGATGAAGAGCTCAGTTAGAGACACTGAGGGCTTGCATATCAGAAAAATTGAATTAAATTGAATGAGCAAATCATAGAAAACAAATTGAGCCTCACTGACCAAAATGACTGAGACTAAGAAAATACTCAGCAATGCCAAGGGTGGCTCTGAAACTGAAGAAGTGTAAGTTTATGGGGTGATACACAGCGTTAATTATACAGAGAAGTGATTTTTTTTTTCCTACCGGCTCTGTTTTGATACACAGGAATCTGATGTGCAGACATATAGTAAATTGCAAGCACTTGCATCTTCTGTGGGCCATATTCCGGGTCTGATATTTCTGGGGATATTGTTACTTTGAGTTATCAGCTACATTAGGAAAGATTAGGGTGATGTAGCCCCTTAGTTGTGTGAATGTACAGGGGAGTTTTTGTTTATCTGGTACATTCTGAATTCTGGACAAGAAATTTGGCAATGGATGGTATGAAGGGATGCTGTCTCTTTAGGGAAGGTGGTGGCATCAGTGACATTTCATGTCACTTTTCATATCTTTTTTGCCCTGATCTTTCTTTTTATACATTTTTTTTCTTTTAGAATTCAGAGTCAGAGCTCTCCCAACTACTTACTTTGCTTGGAACACTGAGTTTCTGACTACATTTATGTTTGGGAATATTTTTTCTGACCACCTGGAATGTTTTTCTGCACTGATGTGACTTCATTAAAATTGGTTTTTCATTAAAAAGCCTTTTAAATGTCTTTGATAAGCTTCCTGCTAGGCAGCACTGACAGATTTATTTTGGGGTGGTGTCTATTTATTGCTGGATCTTGCAAAGCAAGAAGGAAGAAGCACCATTTTTGCAGTTTGATGTACTTGCACTTTCTGAGCTTTTATCTTCTTTTTTTCTCAAAACCTGAAAATATTTGTGTTAAAACAAATTGCCAGGTTTGCAGCTTTCCACCACTCCATTGCCTTTAGTAATTTCCTAAACAACAGACTCTGCTTAAAGCAGTTCTGCTTGGAACTTCCAGTCGTGCTGTGGAGTGAAAATGTCAATTTGTCAGTTGTGACAGTGCCCAATTTACACTGCAAATGAGCAGTGAAGTTTTCACAGCTTACTCTGTTAATGCCTGTGTGCTAATGAAACTGGATTTTGTTTTCTTTATTCAGATATCTCATCACTGGCTGATCAGAACAGGGTTTCTGGGGCTCTTGATCATGTCCATTTCCACTCCCAGATTACAAAATCTTGTTGTTATCAATAAAGGAAAGGATGCGAGGAATTGCCAAGTGGGGTTACACTGTGTGCAGAATGCTGGGATGAATGGAATTATTTCTTGCTCCCTTTTTGTTTATTTTTGCAATTGGATAAGTACTGGTTCAACCAACCATGAGAATCTCAAATCCTATAAGCAAACAGAGGCACAGGATTTTGGAAAACAGAGAAAAAAACCCAAATGTTTAGTGTTTCGCTTCTACATCGGGGTCACTGGGTGGGTAAGGTTTAGAGGCCAAAATAAAAGCACCTGTTCACAGTGTGTATCCCCTCAGGATGCTCTGTTGGTAAGTTTTGACCATGTTAAGCTGTTTATCTTTATGTGCTGTTTTGTTCACAGCTGTTTCCAGTTTGTTTAGTCGAGCTGCTAAGCGGAAGCAGCTTTTAAAGAGGGAATGGCAGCTGTAATCCATAACAGATTTTTTGTTTGGTTGGTTTTGTGGGGTTTTTTTTTCAGTTTTTTGGGTGGGGACTCACAACATAAGACTAGCATGGGAGCGTGTAACCTCTTTTGAGAGCATACCTGACTATCAGCTGGAATTCTTTCCTACTGATTCCTGCAGAAAGCAGGCACTTTTTAGGTACTTTTAGCACAAGTTCTGGATTTTGAAGACCTCTTGTTGTGCAGTTTTTGCAGATATGGCTGAAGAGCGTGTGGTTTTTATACCAGGTAGGAACCTGCCTAATATAAATCAACTTCTCTTTGCCTATCATGTTGATCTGTATGTAGGATGAGGTGGTTTATCTTCCTGGGAACTAATATCTGAAGAGGCGTCGTATCGAGGCTTTGGTTGATGTACACATCATCTGTACATCTCCCAAGTCCCTGGAATGCCCCTTGGCACTCCGGCTCGTCGGAGCAGGGCAGACACTGGTGCTCATGAGGCATAGCTGGGCCTCAATATTCCAGTGGTGTGCTGAATTGGAGAGCTAAGATCTGCTTAAGAACGGGATCACTTGGCCTAGGTAGACTCTTTGCCCCATATTCACTCAAATGTTTTTATGCAAACTTGGCTGTACCATTCCTAGCAGCTAGAATTGCCAGTTGATTCTATTTCAATGATATCAGAAATATAGCCTTCTTTTCCCCCCTGAAGAATATAGAAAGGATGCTATGCAGGTTGCCTAAAAGTCCTTGAGGATTTCTTGAAGTAAAGTGCTGCTGGTATAAAATCTGCTGCCTCGTGCCACCAGCATTATGGAGTAAAATATCATTCAAGTATCACTACAGCGAATGGGAATATCCATTAGCATTTTGTGAAAGTGTTTCTTTTTTATACAATGAGAACTCTCTATATTTTATAGATTTCTCAATACTGCCAGCAGCTTGATTCCATTAAAAAAAAAAAAAAGCCCTGAAAACCAGAAGGGAAGCTGGGTAGAAATACAGGCAAAGAGGAAATTAACAAAATCCATTAACTTTTTTCAGTGATTTTTGTCTGTATTGGATCCTCTTGTGCTTTGGAAAATCTCACCCTCTGGTGTCATCCTTTTCAGGAGCTGTATGAGTTGGTATGACTGCAAGCAAAGCTGTAGTTTGCATCTCAGGGTGTTTTAAAAATCCATATTTTTCAAGAGTACCAGTTTATTTCTACAGTAACAAGTGTTGCATATGCAGATATATGCACAAGATCAAGAGGATTAAAACTGATAAATACTGATTTGAACTGCTAGTGCAAATATAATTGTTCAGTATGATATTATGGTCTGATGACTTCAATTTTTCATTTGGCAGAAGCAGACAGTTACAGAAGACACATGTTAATTGCAAATTAAGAGTAAGATATGTAGTAAGGAAGACTTGGGGGATGCATAATTTAGGTGATAGTGTAGGAAAGTCCTATATGTGTATTACCTACCTTCTGGTCATGCTGAGTTTTACCATGAATAGATGTTTTTCCAGGTGAGAAAAAATATGTGATGTAAGCTAAAGAGAGGGTAATTGTCTACTACATACTAGCCAAAAGCAAATAAATGGTGTGGCAGCACAGCTATTAGCCTGTAAAACATATGATGAGTTACTCTCTTGCTCAAAGGTGTTCTTATATTGAGTACTAATGGTTAAAATTTCAGTCTTGGCTTGCACAGCAGGACTGGGGAGAATAACATCTTTTTCCTTCTAGCTAATTTACTTTGTGAAAATCATTCTCTTCTAGGTGAGAAAGTCTCTAATTTTTTTTAAATTTTGTTGGTTGGTTGGGTTTTTTTAAGAGCAGTTAGAAATACTCCTTGGTGATTGTAAGAAATTAGCATCTTAAGTATTTTGATTTGCGGTTCTGTGGGGACAAATCTGTAGACTGTTTTTCCTACATGGCTTCACTGGAGACGTGATTTCCTCCCTTTTCTGCGCGTGTGTAGGATTCTGATGAGTTTTGCTGGACCAGTAACCAGAGCACAGAGAAAGCCAAGTGTAATTAAAGACGAGACGCTACTTCATTTGGACATCTTTGCTGTGGTTTTTTCATAGCAGCAACACAAACTGCATAAATTCAAGTCTCCCTGGACAGAAATTTGATCATGTTTTCAGTTAGTCTACCTTACCTGCAGGGATCCTTACTCAAAACCAGTTGTCCATCTGAGATCAGTAATTCGATGTGCTCAGATACTGTGGGTATGGGAGTATTAATCTCATATTTAGAGGGATTGTAAGGAAAGTATTTAGCACTGCAAGCACGAAAACCAATTGCAATCTTGAAAATTTAAATACTTTGCAAAATCCATCTATGATGTGGTGGCATTTAATGTTTTGAATGTAAGCACAGTTTTATTCCACAGAACTTGGTATTCTTTATAAAATAAGTGTTTTAAGATCTAGCATCCAGTTTTAAATCTCTGTCTGGTTAAAGATGATGTGATTTGAAAACACTGGTGGTGTTTTGTATCTGCCAGAATGTCATGAGGATTTCTGAAACTGTAACCAAAAGGAAGAATTAGGTATGTTGCCTTAGTCCTTCCTTGTTTCTGATAGCCAGGCTCCAACTGTGACTTCTGAATAATTGCTTCCTTGCTGTCGCCACCTGTTGCTGTACAGATTTTTCATCTCACTTCCTTTCTCCAGGCATATAATCCGAATTAAATACCTCTCCAGAAGGGATTGACAACACTTGCTACTTGTGGGCCTAACAAATAAACTCTTCTCTGTCACTGGGATTAGTTGTGCAGCTTATTTTAGTTCAGGAAGGATTTTTCTTTTTTGTAAAGATAGATACTTGAAGGATCTGGTTGATTTTAGTATTTGTTAGCATTTTGTTAACCTGTGAAAACTTCTGTCTGAAGAGGCTGCATAGGAAGGAAATTCTCTCCTCTTTTCTACAATTACTTTTCCAAATTATTTTAGCTGTCTTTTTTAGCTTTTCAACCACCAGAATTAGCCATATTTTTGCAGGCTTTGATTCTGAAGTCATGTCATTGGATCCTGTATTAGTGGTGACTCTCTCAGTTTAACTGCACTCTTTGGATAGTGTGGCACAAAAAAAGTATCAGGGAAAACATGGATAGATGGATGACTTTGGCTCACAGGTCCTTGAGGCGTTTTTGCTGTGTGATGCGTGGTGTTTGCCATCCAGTGTGCTGGTCTCTGTGCTATTGTGCTGTTTTCTGCCTTGTTTATTTTGATAACAAACTCTTGGAAGCAATTATTTTTGGTCATAAAGGTGACATCAGAGCCAAGCATCCCGAGTGTCTGTATTGCTCAGTTTAACTGATGACATGTTAGGGAGGTATCTTGTAGTGCACAGTTTAAACTGCTAGTTTTTATTTCCTAGCTCTGCAATCAATAAATATTTTGGCACCGACGTTCTCTCAGATTAAGGATCTGTACTACTTCTAATTTACATAATCTATTTTTATGTGATATTTGAGTACTATTTTAAAAATTCCACAACAAACTAACTTAAAAAGACCGGAACTTTTTCTTTTTCCCACTGTAGTGGCAAATCTTTTATTCTTACTCTATAATCTTTTAGTTAAATAAGATAAAGTAATGTCAGGGGCTATTAGAGCTTCTCATTTCAGTTTTTAAGTAGGTAACATCCTCTGTAGGCAATAACTCCATTAATTTTAATGGCTTAGAAAGGTCTTTGATTATACATTTTTGGCGCCCACTCTAAAGTTCTGTTGGCAGTCTGAATATAGTCTTAGATTTGGACATAAATATAGAATCATATATTTATAGAACAGTTGGGAAAGATGTAGTTCAACTGTTAACCAACTAAACCATGTCCTCAAGTGCCACATTTACATGTTTTTTAAACACTTCCAGGGACAGTAATTCACCTGGGCAGCCTGTTCCAGTTCTTGACTGGAATATGCTGAAATCCATCTGATATCATCAAATGCTTTCAGAAATCTGCCAGCATCATTGCTGGGTTAAACTGTTTCTTCTCTTCAAACTAGCCTGCAGATACCAATTCACGCTTTTATTGCACCACAGATTGATAAACTTCACTCTTGTCAGAAAAGCACAGATTATTTGCAAAAAACCCAGCATCTGAGCTTGTTGAACAACGATGGTTGTTGCTTGGAGCAATGGGTGCATGAAAATACAGTTCCTGGAATTTGGCAAGTGTTAGGGCACTAAGAGTCACGGCAGTGATCCTGGTGAAGGCCAAGAAACTTTTTCTCTCTGCTTTGCTGTGGTTTTTCCCTGGTGGAAGAAAGGATGGTAGGTATGAAAGGACATGTATTAGGGGCTGTAAACTGTGCTCCATGCTTTGAACAGCACAATTGGGAAGTGTAATTCAACAGCCTGAGAAAGAGCTTCTCTGGCCATATATCTGTCTACTGTCTAGTTAAGAACTGGCCAGAGAAAATGTGCTTACCAGAACAAGAATCCATTATCTGATTCACTGCTGCATTATAGATCACCCAGACTGAGAAATTTTTAATTTTTTTGTCTCATTATGGGATTTATTGAGCTTCATCTGAGCCCTGAAGTGCTGTTTTCTTAGGCTACATAAAAACGTAATTTAGGTTTGCACTTGCTGAAAATGCCTTATTTTGCTGTGAGATGGTTTGTAGATGATCTGGGTGAAGAGACCTCTATAAATTTGTAATGATTATGACTTATGATGGATTCCTATTAATATATATTTTTCACCCCAGTAAACAGGTTTCAAATCTGTACTTGCAAGCATTTCATGCTCTTCTCTGAACTTTTAACTGCTAATTAGTCATTGCTGTTAAATTGTTCAAAATTTTCATTTGTCTACACACAAATATGAAAGGTAGATTTGATTGTTCAACTCAATGCATAGACCCTTTGTCCACTATAGGTCAGTGAAGACTTGGAGAGGTTGTTATTTGGTACTCTTAGCTCTATGGTTGTGTCATGCAATTTTCAAGCTGTGCTTTAGTTATGGTTGGGGTAAAAGGAGCAGTAGCCAGTGTGGTTCTGCAGCAATAATTAGAGAAGAAATGAGTCAGTGCTATCAGAAATGCACACACATTATAACTGAGCAATTGCTGTGAGTAGAATATGAAGATCAGGATAGTCTCAGATGGGAGGGAATAATCAAAAATGCAAGAATTAAAGATTTCATTGCTAGGTATCTTGTTATATACGTAGATTCACAGGTAACCCTGAAGCTGCAGAGTGATTTTGATGGGTCTTGCATAAATAGGAAAAAAATATTGGTATCCCTGTTGATTTTTAGGTTAGTGTACAGGGTAAGAGGCCAACTTTTCTGCCTTAGTTTTCATTTTTAGTGGATTATTTTAGGAGAGAGCAATATTTGCATGGAGTACCCCACCGCTGTGGTAAAAAGCCTGAATTGCTTTCATGTCCAAGTGTACATTGTCAGTTTGTCTGGGGCTTGGTGCAGAAGGGTTTTTTGTATGAAAGAACATCAGTGTGCTGCAGGGACTGAGGATTGTGCTCTGTGTGTTATGTCATGTTCTGCCACCCTTCAATTTAACCAGCCCTGGCAGTTGCCCCAGTGGTAGGGAGCCTGATCAACCTACATGATAATTTAATGTGGAGAATATTCAATCCTGTACACTGGGGAGATTTACAGAGTTTAAAACACATTTGGCAATCAATGGCAACAATAGGAAAGGAGAGACAGACAGGAAAGAAATTGGCAATTTTAAGAATTATTTAAAAATTAATTTTTAAAATGGTCTTTAAAATTAAAAGACTCTCAGATGAGTCTAGTGAAGGCGGTTCATAAATGTGGAAAAGTTCATAAGTGTGGAAATATGCAGGAGTAGATTGCAGTAGGGAAAGATCACTATTACTCTGTGATGTATTAAGAGTTTGGAAGAATGTGTTTTTTAGGGATTTGTGCTTTTTTGAGCAAGTCTTACTACATACTGATAAAAACCACAGCAAATTATGATTGAGAAAAATAGCTGTAATATGACTAGAATTCACTAACAGGTGATTATTTTGTCAGAAGAGGCATGATTTGTTGGAAAAAAGGACTATCTTTTACTAGAGCCACTCAAAACAGCTGGAAGAACAGATAAGCTTTTTGGGCTTGGCTGAGGAAGGCCTAATTTACCCAAAATACTGTTGTTTTTCTAATTGTATCCAATGTTCTACTCAAAAGACATTTTGCTTTCCTATCATTTTACTCCACTTATGTTCTTTTACCATCCTGATTATAGGAGGGCTCCCTAGGAATTGTTTGAACCATCTCGCAGGTATTGAGAGACTTATGCCTCCACTCTCACAACAAAACATTTTAAAATGTGTGTTGTTCTCACTTAATTTTTAAAATCAGACTTCCACAATGACATGCTACTGGATCATCATAAAAATAGCAAGCACAGAACTGACAGTGGAAGTGTAAAGACCCATCTGTGCTACTCATTTTTTTTCTCCCACCAAGCTTTATATTTGATATTTAGAGCACCCCAACCTTATATATTAATTTTCTAATACTTCTCTGAGTGGTAACTCATGGACACTAATTAAAACCAATCATCCTTTCTGTAATTTGCTGAAAATAAGAGATCAGATTTAAAATAAATGAATTTGGAGGTATGATAGGTAATGAAGCAGTCAAAATTACTTGTCACTCAAGAAAATAATTTATAATACGTTGTTTTCTTGTTAGAGAGATCCCCTCTCCAGGCTTTGCCTGGCTGAACATGTCCTGTCCTGTGCTCTGCAGCCTTGAGAGGACAATAGAAGTGGGAACCAAAGGAAGAAATGCAGAGACATTCCCCTAGAACTGGCAATAAGATGTTGATGATATGATGAGAGCCATATTCAGCTCTCATTAGCATTGAGAAATTTTGTATTTGACTTTTAGAGAAACCAACCCCTCATGAGTTGGTGGGAGTGGGAGGCTTTACACTGTGGTGCTCTGTAAACCCTACGTTTGACAGACATCTGAATGCATGTGCATGTATATGAATATATAAAGTTATCCACTGTGGAAGTGGCCTGTCAGTCTTGGGCCTGGCGTGTTCCCTGCCAGCAGAGATGCTTGCAGCAGTGAGCAGCATGTCTTTGCTGAGGGCACTGCTGCGCTGTGTTTCAGACGAGTGATAAATACGTCACGGCAGCTTGCCCCTGTCTGGCCATGCACTCCTGCAGTTGTTAACATGGTTCATTTGCTGGATGCAAAGATTGAACTACTTCATTCTCACCCTCACCCAGAGAGTTCAAGGTTTTCCAAAAGATAAATTTGTGTGATCTACTTAAAGCACCTGTTTAACGATGGGATAGAGGAAGGAAGTACTGAAAGCTGTTGGAAGACGCGAAAGATTGCCAGATGCCTGCTGGAACAGCATGTTGCTAAGTAGGCACGCAGAGAGAGGATGGAAACTTCAACTGCAGCCCTCTGTGAAAATGCTCCCACAGAGATCTGCTTATTAACTAACACCAAAAATTCATAGCAGGGGAAGCTGAGAAAGCCGCTGGGATGGTGAATGCTTCATTGACAAGGGACCATTGGACACAGAGTAGTGCAAAGTGTGTTCTGTCTCTGGGGATGTTGTGCACATGGCTTCTGGAAAAATTGTAATGAGGATACACGTACAAAGCTGGGATGTTCCTCTGAGTTATCTGGAAGCCCAAGTGGGTGTTCATCATCCTGTGCTGGCTGCTTATTCCAGCCTCTTTCCTTCTCTCCCCGTCTTTTAATAACATATCCTTTGATAACATCCTTTTTGTGTTGGTTCATCTACACCCACCTTGTCTCCTTTTCCATCTGCCCTCCGTCTGAACTCACCTGGAAAAATAACCACAGAACTAGCAGAACTGCCTTACCAGGGAAGTCTGCAGCCTACATCTGAGTGAGGAAGAGACCTTGAGACAGCAGGGTCACCATTTGGAGATGCTTCTTTTTATCACTTCTATCTTTTGGGCTAGTCCGGTGATGAGCGCCTAGTAATAAATCTGTCACATAATAGATTGCATATGGCACTGTCATTAAATATAGCTAAATACTAAGCCACAAAGAAATTTCTAGAGAAATTAAAATCTGAAGACTCCAGAGAGAAAATCAGGTTTAACATTTGGCAATATTGATACGTGCAGCTAGTAAATCTAAACGTGAGTCGGATGGAATCATATCTAACCATGGAAATTTAAAAATAATGCATGTGTGACATGTGGTGTAGTTAAAATGCTGGGTCCTGAGCCTACAAGCATCTGTGTGTATGGCTGGTTTGAGAGGCATGGAGGAATTCTCTATGAGTCATGGCCTTGGAGGACTCCTGTGGAAAAGGGATGATTTTGAGGCTAGAAGACAGCACATGCATGGAAGTACACCTGGATTCGGTATTTATGATGCCTAACCACGGAGTTCTTCACTCTTCTTTTTGATCTGTGGCAGGGACATATGCTTCTCAAGTCTTTATGTAGTCATGACATTTTGTTCTTGCTGTGAGGCGCTCTGGTAATATTAATACAAATTAATTCAAATATGCTGGAAAAAATAGTATTATTTTTTCCTTCAATCTGGGGAATACCAGCAGGGTCCAGTGTAAATGTACTTTTACTGACACTACTTCTTACTGTTTCTTGACTATATGTATTCTTAATTTCTTCAAATCTATGCTGTTCTAGTTTTCTGTTCTTTAGCTTTTAATGAGTTTGTTTTCATGCTGCTAAAGTGTTCTCTGCCAATCCTTGTCCTTTCATATAGAATGGACTTCAAGTCCAACCTAGTAAGGTACTCCTGCACTGAGAGCTTTTGGAGATTCTCTTACCTGTTCTAACAGGGTAGCTGTGTTGTAGGGTAGCTGCAGATGTTCCCATAACCTGCCTCAGTTTCCTCAGAGCTAATGGGGGTTAAAATAACTTAACTGGAACAGGGAAAGACCTTTAGAAAAATGTCTTCTTGAATGTAAGAATATGAAGACTTCCTGGTATTTGGCTGCAATAACATGGCTCAGCCATGCCTTAGGAAGAACAGCATGACACAATCTGTGTGCAATAAAATTCTTTATTCTCAGACTGCTCAAATAATGTATATTTAAAGGTAAGAACATATGTTTATCCATATGTGTTTGCATCAAGGTCTTTTAAATATATATATATGTTGGCATCTCTACAAGATGTATATGGCTTTACCTTTTAGTAGCCACTTATTTTTGCCTCCTCCAGACAAATAAGTGTATGTTAACAACTTCTGTTCATACAGAAATTTCTCTTCAAATTGATGCAAGCAGGAGAGAGGCTGACCAGCTGTGAAAAATCAGAGCTCTCTCATATATACTTTGTGCCTAATGTTGTGTTGTGGATGGTGTTTCATGTGTTAGTTTACATGCACCTGATACACCTTTGTAATCGCAGTATAAAATCTACTGCATGTGTTTGTCTCTGGGATGCAAACGATCCCCTCAGCTGGTGTATATATAAGTAGACACTGATTTGAAACCCCTGGTATCCGAAGTTCCAGTCAGAACTGGGGCAACAGATGTTTTCACAGCCAAATGGCTGCACTGATGCCGACCTGTAACTTGTGGTGTTGGTGTGGGGACATTTTTGTCTTCTTCTCTTTGCCCTGATACTTCTCTGGGTGGAGGGAGGGTGAGAGCATTTCATGCTCTGCAGTTTTGTCCTTTTGAAGCTCTTAGCTGACAGGTAAGCTTGAGTTTCTGATTTGTGGTTTTGAGTGATAGCAGCAATGATCTTGGATGCATGTAATCAGTCCCTTTGAGAATAGCGTAGTGTTATGCAATGTCTCTGAGGGATTTTTCAAGAGTTTTGGGAGGCCTAGCAAGGATCTAGTTTATGCAGGTCTAATCTCTGGTAGAAAAACTAAATATATTCATCTTCTAGAAGATACTGTGTTAGCAACTTAGTGCTGAGGATTCATACTGTGGTCAGAGCCTCTGGTTGAGCTTGGATCTTGGTCTTGGTTTTAGTCAGAGAGGTTTTATTGGAGCTAAATTCTGTGGGGTTCAAGAGTTTGTCAGACTTCTTTGCAGAGGGTGTTATGAAAGAAGTGTGGGAGAAAATAAAAGAAAATTAACTCAGTAACTGTAGGTGAAAAAGAACTTTCTGCCTATTTTTTTCTTCTCTTTGTGCTCTGAGGTTTCAAGGCTCTAGCTGGGACATCTCATGTCACTTCTATAAAAGATGCAATTCCTCCTCCATTTTATAGAGGGTAACAAGCAGCACAGGGGTAGTTGGTGGCTGAGGCCAGAAACAGTTGTGGAGAGTAACATCTGAGGATGGTGAGTGAGCAGATGTAACCTTTGTACCAGCTTAGAAATGCTGTGGGGCAAAAGGACGCCACTCATGTGTGTCTTGGTTTGAAAGACAGGTGTCCACCAAAGGAAGGCAGAAGCCTCCCTTGAAATGGAAAAATGTAAACCCCCTCCCTCCGAATTATTTCTAAGTTTGAAATTAAGGGGGCTCTCAGGCAAAGATGTGGGAATAGGAATAACAGTTCTTTACTAGAAAAGAAAAAAAAAGAAAATACAAATGCAATAGTACAATGAAGAAAACGAAACCCCTTCCCCCCCCCAAGCCTACTGCCAAAGTCAGAAGAATAGAACCTGACTCCCTGCTGGTCAGGGTGTTGGTAGTAGTCCGGTTAAGTG
>VXBT01004539.1:440415-510027 GCA_013400235.1 Oriolus oriolus
AAAAAAAAAAAAAAAATTGGAATAGAATAACCTGTAACCCAGGACATTGTGGCTTCCCTGAAAAAGAGGAATTGAGTTAGCAGCATCTGGCTTATTTTTTGTCACGAAAAACGTGGAGAAATTTTGAATAGCTGATTTTGTTAATCAGGGAGCTCTTACAGGAAGAAGCTGCATTGTAATTTATATTCTTAATTTTGTTACATGACAGTCCAAAGGTCAGGGTGTATACTTCTGTTTCAAGCTCTGTGTTTTTCATATGCATGACATTAACTTTGCAGGGTGATATTAGTTCTCAAATCAGCTTGAGAGTGGTAGGATTTGAAATGAGTGATAGAAAAAGGGAAACCTTAGCCACTTAAAGAAGTGTGTAGCTCTTAATTCAATCCTAAAAATTTTATTTGAAGCTCCTTCTCTCTCAAGCTGATTTGAGAACAAAGCTTGCCCGTTTCTCCTAGTCTTGCACCATTGTTACAGGCAAGCCTGCATCCAAGAATACTCACGCCAAGTAAGAAATTAATTTTTTGTTGGCTAAATGCTGCCATGTGCAAAGATATATACTGACTGGAGAAAACTTTGGGTTTGGAGATGTTTTTGTGTGGAAACCTGTGTTTTGTGGTCTAAATTGTTCAATTGTTCAGTTTGTGTGACAGTTTGTAGATTCTCAGTTGATCAAAATGATGGCTAAGAGTGGGAAGCAGTAGGGAAGACTGGCAGTGCACTGGATGTTTATTAGGACCCTGTATAGTGCACCAAGGGTTGAACGACACAGCTGAGACACACCATGGAGTTTTCAGCTGAAGAGGGCTGCACTGGAAAGCTCTGTTCCGGCCTTTGCGTTTCTCCACTGCAGACATCACATTTATGATTTACATTTTTTTTTTCCCTCCGGTTCTACTGATATATGAAAATGAGCATCTGGAGGCTATTGTTCAGGATAGAGGAGGTAGCATCAAGTGGCTTAGTCATATCCAGTAGCCTTTTTCAAGATGCGCAGGGAAATAATTTTGGTATATAGAGCCAGTTAAACTCTCTGTAGCGTTGCATACACTTATTTTCAGGTCACAGTGTTCTTTGCTTGGAGAAGAATTGGAAGAGGCATGGCCTGTTTAGAAATAGTTAAATGTATCATTAAAATGGTTCGAACTTCCTTTTTTTTTTTTTTTTTGTCAGTACATCCAGAAAATANTTGTCAGTACATCCAGAAAATATATTTAACCTCCAAGGCAGATTATTTTTGCAGAGATTTGTTGAAAATGGTTATATTATTCTGGTAGTTGATTTGCATTTTGATTGGCAAAAACCTTCTCAAGATAAGGAAGGTGGTTTGTGTTTCATGATCAACATTTTGTGACGTCCAAGTTCTGAGGCATCTCATCACAGGCAACCTGAAATTTCACTTTCAGAACTGTGTACAGTACATGGCTTTTTGAAGCATTTTGTATATCATTGAAGATTCTGATTTTTAAGTTTGATTCCTCTTTTTCACATGAAGAGATAGGAGACTGACTTTTTTGTGGAGACTCGTGATTTGGTCTGTTTTCATTATTGTCTGCATATATTTGTAACCTGTATGAGTGAATATTGAAGGCAAGAGTGTTCAAAGCTTAGTCTTACTTTGGAAGGACATTCCTTGTTGCTTCAATAAATGCAGCAATATGGATTCACAAGAGCTACTGTTACTGTATTTCTGGAACACTTTGATTTAGCATGAGCTAATTTCTGGAGCAATTTTCTTGATGCGAGTAACAAGAAGGAGCGGCACATCTGTTGCACCTAATTAATTTCTGTGTGTGTATGCTGCATTAGTATAATTGAAGACATGAAAAGAATATAATACCATGATGTAGATTCTTTTTATGTTCTCTCTGTTTCCTGAGCGTGGTTGTATGTGAGTCCTATGTCTACTTACTCTCATAATGGCTATTTCAATTAGAGGCAGCTTAGGGTCATTCAGCTTTACTTGTGTGCCTTCCTCTAGAAGGCACCTCTAACCATTTCGTTCTGCTGAAGGATGAATTTGGGAACAGTATTTCTTTTGAGAATGGGTTCCATCTGTAGGCATTTCATTAAGGATTTGTTCAGGTTCAAAGCTTTTCATCTATTTTGACCCTTCTGAATTGTAGGGCTAAGTATAAATTTAATTAGAATTTTTCAGAAAAAAGATTTTTAGTCTGATTGTTAATAATTTTAATCTATGTAGTGCTCTGGGCTTCAGCTACCAAGTAACCCAAAATACCAGCAGCTCCTTCTGGAAGAACTGTTATGGCCATTCATGCAGTCATAATTCTTGTAGTGTGGGATGTTCTCCTCTTTTTTTTCTTCCTTTTGTTATGTTCTGAATACAAAAATACTACTTTAGATTGATTTTAGAAACTACAGTAGGGAAAACCCTTAGCTCCCAGAGTTTCATCCTTTTGATTGGAGCTAGTGTATGTTGGACCACAGAAACACATGCCACCAACTTTGTGGTCTTATTTTGGGGAGAAAAAATTGCTGCTTAATTTCTTTTAACTTAAACATCTGGGATGCAGTAGGGTTTTGATTCATGTCCTGGCTGCCGGCTGAGAGCCTCAAGATAATTTTTTTGGTGTGGAGAAATTTAAAATGACAAATGCTAAATACTGTTACATTTGTATGTGGTCACTTAAGGAAAGGAATCAGATTTACGCTATTGAATCCCACTTCGGGAATATGAACAGACACATAATTTATAGAATCATAGAACGGCCTGGGTTGGAAGGGACCTCAATGTTCATCTGCTTCCAACCACCACCACCATGGGCAAAGACACCTTTCACTAGACCAGGTTGCTCAGAGCCCCATCCAACCTGGCCTTGAACACTTCCAGGGATGGAGCATCCACAGCTTCTTTGGGCAACCTGTGCCAGTGCCTCACCACACTCACAGCAAAAAAATTCTTCCTAATATCCGATCTAAACCTGCCCTCTGTCAGCTTAAACCCATTCTCTCTTGTCCTATTCCTATATGCCCTTGTAAAAAGTCCCTCTCCATCTCTCTTGTAGACTCTCTTTAGGTACCAGAAGGTGCTGTAAGGTCTCCTCAAGCCTTCTCTTCTCCAGGCTGAACAGCCCCAACTCTCTCAGCCTGTTTATACAGGAGAGGTGCTCCAGCCCTCTGAGCATGGCCTCCTCTAGACTTGCACCAGCACCTCCACAACCCCCTGTCGGAGACCCCAGAGCTGGATGAAGCACTCCAGGTAGAGTCTCACCAGAGCAGAGTAGATGGGGAAAATCGCTCTGGTGCTGGTCACGCTTCTTTTGTTGCAGCCCAGGATATGGCTGGCCTTCTGGGCTGCCAGCACATATTGCTGGGTCATTTAGCTTCCATCTGTTGGTGTGTAAACATAAATAATTCATTCGATGGCTCTTTTTTCTACCAAGAGTCACAGAGCCATACTGAAAAAGTAAAATGGCAACTAACATTTTTATTTCCTCCCATTTTTGGGTTGACAGAGGAAGCTGGAAGATATACCAAACTGACAGAAAATGCTGTTACAAATATTTCTGGTCCCAAAAAAGAGTCCTGGTTAAAGCAAGCTAAAAATTGTTAGGCTTCAGTTTGATATCTTAATTCCTTGCTGGAAAATTAATTGTTACAATCTCAGGATTATGGTATTCTCTTGATGAATACTCTCCAGTAGAATCAGACAATTGCAGTGTTAACAAATTAATGTAGGCTTTGGGTGGGATATTTTAAAAAGTCACTGTTTTCCCAGTTATACCAGCTAGGTTCCATTCCAGTTGCTTCAGGAAAATGACATCCTGTAAGCAAAAGCAGCTGGAGTTGCAAAATGTTTTGAGTAATATCTTTCCATGCTAATTCCATTTAAATAAAATAAGAAACAATTTCGTTTTCATATTTGGACACAAACTAGTAAATCTAACTTCCTTTTTCAAGCAGAATATAAAGCAAATAATATTGGGGAAGTATATATTGCATTGTTTTCTCTGTTTGCAATTGTTATACGGGCTTCTGCAAAATCAGCTGTTACTATTTGCCAAAAAATTTGAAGAAACTAATTTGCAGCATTTGACTTCTTAGAAACCCTTCAGGACAGACATTCTTGCTTATGCTGGTATGATTTTCAGGATCATATATTCCTAAATAGAAATGGAAATCTTTGGCAGGAGAAGATGATATCTGAAATTTTTTTCTGGCAAATACTATCTTCTGTGTGAAAATACAAAACGCATCTAAAGAAAATGAGTGCAGATTTTTCTCTAGATAGGATTTTCTCCTGAAATGTAGCTCAGGGAATTTTGAATTCTATGCATTTTCTTTTCCAAAATGACCTAATATGGAATTCACAGCAGCTAAAATGTTGATGAAACTTTCCCTGTAATTAAGGATGAGCCTGAGCTACCATTTGCTTAATCTGGTAGTAATGGAGTAGTAGTGACCTTCAGTGGGGCTAATGGCAGATGTTACTTTCTTCAATGCATTTCAGAATGTAATAATAACAATAGAAAAATTAACATCAGTATATGCTATCTGCTGAAAATGCTATTAATAATATTATTCTTATTATAAGAATATATATAAAAATTACTGGTTTTACCTCCTTCTTTTAATTCACCTTAAAAGGCTGAATAAGAGCATGTGGTATGCATTAACTAATGTGTCTTCTCAGTGCAGGGACAGTTCTATTTAAAAGTCACAAAGATTTTTTTGTCCTTAGCTTGCGTAACTGCTGTGCTACCCATATCTCTATATACTGTCATGTTTTAGGGGAAGATAAACAATGTTATTTTATTCAGGAAAAAGTTTTACTCGTCTTTCAGTTCAAAGAGATATTGTACTTTTGATGAAAAGGGAGCTGTGGCTTTCAGAAGGTGTACTGACACTTAAGGAGAGACAGAGAAAAAAGTAAACGGAGGCTTTTGTGATTTAAAATTGGCAAAGATATTTATTTAAAGTAGGAACTAGATCAAACCTTCATCCATTAAACTTAAAACTTTTATATTGAATGACATCAATATGCACTCTCCAAAGGCCATTCCCTTTCTTTTTCTGCCTTCATTTTACTGTTTGTCAGGGGCAGTGGAATCCAGGACCTTGTTTGCTTCTGGTATCTTCCGTGGGCCATCAGTCAGACTCTGCAGGGTGTCAAATGCCCTCAAGTACCTTAGATTTAAATAGAGCAGAGGGCTGATAGTCTCCTCCGGGATCTAAAGTTGGGGGGAATACCTGGGGGTCTTTTGGGAAGATTAGAGAAGAGACAGGTTGTACCTTGAGCCATGAGGGTGAGAAGCATTAAATATGTGAGCTGATGATCTGAGGTCAGAAGCTCAAGCTGTTTTCGTTTTGACTTTCCTTTTGCTCAATAAAGTTTTTTTTTTACTCTAGGGTGTGTAATTGGTCTGAGACCATATTTCACACCTGACTAGAGGAGAATATACATATCCCACTGTCCAAGCAAGCCTCAGAGCTGTGTTTGTAGAGGCAGGTCTACACTAAGCCATTTGTATTCCTGCTCAGGGCTTTGGAGAGTAGGAAAAGAAGTGAAATAATGTTTGAGAAGTATCTTTATGTGTAGCTAATTTTCATATATTTTTGTTTTTAGTGTTTCTTTCTCCCTGTGAGCTGAAATTCAAGATTATATAAATATAAGATCTTTAGCTGAAAGACTTACTCTCTGTCTCATGAAGCATTCTATTCCAGTTTGAATTACTTTCATATGTGCAGGTGAGGTGATTAGAGACTTCTAAAAGATTCCATTTGCTTTGTAGAAGAAAAATCATAGCCTATATACTCAACAAAGATGTGAAGGAAATAATTGCTCACAATTTTACTATGTGCTGAAATTCCTCTCTACTGTAAATCACACTGGCTTTTTTTTTAAGCAGGCTGGGAATATAAACAAAATACTTCAGTGTACTAAAAGCAAAAAATTTGGAATTTATTTTGTACTGCCTGACAATAATAATTTTAATGGCTTTACAGCATGCACAGGGACAATTTTATCTTCAATTACTGCTCTATTAGGAGCTTCTGTTTAGAATCACAAACTTTTATAAGAAACTTCTTTTCTGTAGATCCCTATCTTTAGACTGCTCTCTTTGCCAAAGAATGAAGTGAGAATGTCTAGAGTGACAGCTCACTATGTGGCTTGGATGGAGGCAAGGAGCAGGCATGGTAAGACCCTTCTGTCAATGAAAAAGGCATTGGTAGGATGCTGGTGAGCCACAGAGGGCTCATCTTCCATTGTCTTTTGAAGCACTCTCACTGCAGAGGAGAAACCCACACACCTGCATAGTTTAAAGTCACTGAAAACTGTGGAAGCAGAAATTAATTCTTGTTCCTCAGAATATTTCTGCAGTGTTGTAATTGCACTTTCTTGAATTGCTTGGATAATGACATTTTATCAAAAATCTTTTGTTACATGGTGTGGAATTCTGTGAAATTAAAGGGCTGATGACAAAGTGATTTCTATCATGACAGCATTGAAAAATCAGTTGAAAATCTGCTAAGAATTTCCTTTGACAAAGTATGTGCTTGTTCATCACTGCAGATGTATATGCTGAAAGAATGAGTACGCTCACGCTCAGTTATTTAAATGTTACCTAAACAGAGATAAATTTAAATGGTTTTAAAGTTAAGCATGTTACTTGCTTTGCTACATCAGGCATGTAACACGTAAGTAGTCAGAAGTCAAAGGGCAGATTCAGTGGAAGTTATTTGTGCGTAGTGGTTCATTTCTTTCTGCTTGTAAGATTTTGTATTAGTCTTAATTCCAAAGGTTACTGGAGGAGAAAGAAGAGAATAACAAGAAATAGGAGACTACTTCACACTTTCATGCACTTGGTGAACCTCACTGACAAAAAAATTAATTTTCTTTTTAAAGAAAATAATACTATGAATAAAAATCTTCATAGCATTTGATTTTAGAAACTTGGAAGTATTCCTTCTTTTTTAACCTTAAACTTTTTTGTTTTATAATGTGCTGATAGGACTGCATAGAAAAGCATTTTTATTTGTAACAAAATACTCAGCTATTTGACATTATGTGCAAAATAATGTGTGTGTATATACTTTCTCTTGAAGACATGTATTCTCTTTTTTCTTCCTACTTGTCTTACAAAGATTAAGCAAGTGTGTACTTAAATATGTGCAAATGAGGCGTTTCTCTATCCTGGCAGTCTCCTTGCTGCCCATCTCCCCTGGACTGCTCTCATTGCCAGGATTTCCCTGGATGCATGGGCTGGGTGTGTGTAGCTTACAAGGAAGAGTAGATACAGGAAGAAAAAACTGATGAGGCAAAATAATTGCATTTTTGAACACTGACCTGGGGGAAGGCCTCCTGAAGTGAAACAGGTTGTGTGAAGAGGAGTTTAAAACCAGAAAGAGGGTTGTAGCAGCCCTAACAGTTCAGGGTACCTGCACTCATTTTGGCCACTTGTATCAGCTTGTCGTGGTCTGAGGTCCAGATTTGCTGAGTGCAGGATTATGGGATTTTCAGTTCTTATTTAAAATCTGTGATTTCACTGACACCAAGCTGTGTTTACAGTTTGTTGGTCTAAGCCTGGCATAGCTTTAATTTGTAAGCCCTTTTGCCACATTTTATTTTTTGTAGGGAAGACAGAAACATGTACAGGCAGTTTTCCACTCTGCAGGAAAGCATATGGATTGCTTTGCCCCTAGGATGGAGAGGCCAGCAAAAACCTGTTTTACCCAGCAGTAAGAATTGATTTATTTGTAAACAAAAATGCAAACCTGTTTCTTCAATTACTTCTAGAGAACAAAAAGGAATGGTATTGAAAGAAAGCCACCAAAATCTAGAAAAAAAAAATTTCAGATTTCCATTAAAGTTGTAGCATCAGGTGGTTTTTGTCAATACACCTAAAATTCACCATTTTTTGTTTTTCTGTGAATCACCTGGAACAAAGTATTTTATCTATACATCGGTATATTGCTAATGAATTCTTTTGCAGAATGAGTGTTGCTTTGTCATGTTTGATATGTGCTTACACTTGATAAGAATATGTGGCTGGTAAAAGTTTCATGAAATGGTGAAGTATTAACTTTTTACTGTAATATATCATGTTTTTGCTAGCTGTGTTAGCCTGGCATCTTGTTCCCATGAAGCAATCTCACTTAGAGGAAATAAGCAAGTGGGAATTTTTGGGTTTTGGAGCTCATTCAACTTTGCTAGAATAAGAATTAGAGGTAAAATTAATGCAAGCAATAACAGCAGCAACAAAAAGGAAATAACTGAAAAAAGCACAGAAGTTCTACTACTGATGAGATGTAGATACTTTTTACTGGGCGAAGTGACAGCTGAATGAAACACAGAATCTGTGCTGGGAGGCAGAGCCATCTAAGTTGATGTTTGATCTTCTAAGAGTATTTTAACAATCATTACCCAGTTCCTTTAGAAATTGCCTTAGCAACTCAGTGTGAGTTATTGAATACTGCCATATTCATACAGAGACCTTTCTTGGAATACTCTTTCACCTCTCCAGTACAGCACTTTGACTTGAAGGAAACTTACTTTCTATGAATATTTATAGCCTGTTCTTTTATAAGAAGTTTTATTGATTTGATTGGTGCCCCCACAGAACACAGATGAAAAGAAACCACTGAAAGGAGATCAACTTCTGTCTTGTCAGTTCTTGAATATTGCACACTTTATTAACGTCAGTCTAGGCTTTCCTGTTATTATTCTTGGTTATAAGAGAAGTATTGGTGATGTCTTTTTTTTCAGGCTTGAGACAGAACTTAATAACCTTCTAAATAATCTATTTGCAGTTTTGTGACACAGAATTATGGGCTAGTGCTAAAAATCAGAATCTTGTAGTTTGGAATCCCGAGAATACCAAACACTCAATAAACAGCAGTAACTAGTGACAACATGGTTCCCAAATCACTGACTAAACTGTGAGAATTGGCTTCTAGAAGCTGGAGTGGGTGAGTGAAGTGGCTGAGTCACCAACCCTGCAGGCATAAAAATGATGTGTAGATGTGGCACCTAGGGACACGGCTTAATGGTGGGCTTGGCAGTGTTAGGTTAATGGCTGGACTCAGTCTTTAGAGGTCCTTCCCACCCTGAACAATTCTGTGAAGAAATTATGCCAAGCTTCTGTAAAGCAGAGATTTTTAGTTTCATAGCAGACCATGGTCTAAAACAGAGAGAGCTTTGTCTGTTACACACAGGGTTCTTCCTTCAGCCGGATTCATGCAGGAATTTCTTAAATTTAAAAGTTAAATTATTTTCTGTACGTGCAATTGATGAATTAACTTGAAGGAAGAGCACTATCTGCATACTCATGATGGGATCCACAGGCAACAGCTTGTGAGCGCGGGCTGTATCACGTAGTATGTGCATGGCTGAAAGAATTCTTGTGTATATATAGCACAGCAACGTTGTACTTTCAAAGCAAGAGTATTTGTATTCAAGTCACCAGGGGATTTAGATTTTAAAGTAATCCTTGGACTTATTCAACCTTCAAATTCTCTTGCTTTATGTTCAGGAATGTAGGTGCGTGTGCATGTGTTGGTCCTGACAGGAGGGGAGTCCAAAGAGCTCATAAATGTTGGCAACATCTATCTCTGTGTACATCTCTCTCTTAAACAAGCCTGACTGAGGGTCTTTAAGGGCTTCAGATAACAAACGTTCACTAATTAAGGGTCAGTGTAATTCACAGTCCTCAGCCACTGATTTGGTGTGAGCTATGGACCTTATTAAGATAGAGAATTTTGGACTTTCCTTGCCCCTGTGCTTCAGTTACCTGCCTGTAAAAAAGGGAATAGGAATTTTGTAGTTACTTTGCAATGTTGGGAGGGAAGGCACATGGAGAACTGAGAAAGCCCTTATACTTGTACTATACAAAGCCATAAAAGCTCATGGAATATGTGCTTGTAAATATGCAAATATATAACACAGGCATACACAAGCATGTCAGCCTGGGAGCATAGGACAGAGTTAAGAAAAGGAAAGGAGAAGGTATCTGTGTAAAACTGTGGATTTTTTTTTTTCCCCCACACAGTGAACACAAAACTCATGGAAGTTTTACTATTTCTGCAGTGTGTGAAGGGATTTCCCCGTAGTCAGTATGGGTACAAACATTGCCTTTGTGTTTAATGGTTGTGTCTAGACCATTATTTATGCTAAAAGGGATATCTTATTCATCTGTTATTAAGTGCATATCTCTGCTTTGGCACTGTTGGGCAGGGATGTATTTAATGCTAATCTCCTGAGCCCAAGTGGTGATCCAGAGGGAAAAAAGTATTTTGTCTTCTAGAAATTCAAAGCGCTACCTTTTATAAAGATTTTTCAGATAGCTCCTCAAGGCCTGGAAAAAGCATCTTTTGATCTCTTAAAATCAATTTGACATTCAGTATCAAAACACACGTTTGCCCTTTGAAAAGGGTAATCATTGTAATTGAGCTGGGTGGTCAGGATTGATGTAAACCCACGGCTACACTGCTGTCAGTGCCACACAGTTTGGTGGTTGAGGCCAAGGCCATGGCAGCTGCTT
The DNA here is from genome assembly GCA_013400235.1 of Oriolus oriolus. Lineage (NCBI taxonomy): Eukaryota > Metazoa > Chordata > Aves > Passeriformes > Corvidae > Oriolus > Oriolus oriolus. The sequence goes on from VXBT01004539.1 coordinate 450,915, forward strand.
CCCCTGGCTCCAGCCTCCTGGGAGTCGGCAGCCAGGAGCTCTGCCTTTTCTCTAACCCTATGAAATCTCAGTATCAACTTTCTGTAATCCACTTTTATGTAATTAAGAGTGTACTTGTTCACGAAATCATTTATCCCGCAGTATTGAGCTGTTCCATCTATAGACTGCATATCCAAACCTACTGCTGAGAGTAGTTTCTCGTACCTCAAAATATATGACATTAATTTGGGATTATTTTCACTTTTTTTTTTTATATTACCTCATGAATGATGCCTTGTGTAATGTGAGGTTTGTCACAAACATGGAGAAAGCATTTACTTGTATTTGAATTTACATTTCCTTGTATAGAACAAAAATGTTTCAGAACTTCCTCAGAACTTTCAATCCCACTTGAGGTATGTGAAATAAATGAATCATACGTGGTGGCACTCTCTTCCAGTCAATTTAGCAAGTAAAATCTAGTCTTAGAATTCTCAAAAGCACCCATTATCTCTCACATGAGAAATATTGTATTGATGCTAGATAGTTTCAGTAGATGCCCTGCTTTGTCTAGGAATTTTGTGTAAAAAACATGCTCGTTTGGAGTCTCTGTATTTCTAACTCCACTTGTAAATGTGTATCTAAAAGTTTTCTGAAGATGTTGGTTAACTAGAAAGCAAAGTGATCTCTTTCTCTAGTTAAAACAGAAAGAAAAATAAAATTAGTTTTCAGTCCTCCTTTTTATGAAGGTATAAATACAAGGATGCTTATCATCTAAACAAAAGAGTCATGTCAATTGTATGAGAATTTATAGCATTTCAAGCTTTTCCATGTTTGCAACTCAACTAGAATTTGATACTTCAAATATTATTTTGCTCAAAAGTAGTAATATATAGTTATTAAAGTTACTAATATCTGCTTAACAGCAAATCTGCTTCTCATGGGAAAGTTACAGATGCTTTCATTCTGCCAGAAATGTGTCAAAAAAGACAATGTGAAAGTAAAAAATCCTATAAAATCTCATTTTGTTTCGTTTTTTTTTTTCTTTTCCTTTTGCATGCCCCTGCTTCCACATCTATTGCTGACCAAAGGGATTCAGATTGCCTTTGAATCTGATTTGAATCTCAGAGACTCTTAGGAGTTTGGAGTTGAAACCATGGAATTATTTTGTTGAATGGAGCAATTAGTTACAATCTACTTGCAATGGCCTTTTATTCTTAATTCACTGGGGTTACTGGAAGCTCCTTCTAAAATGCATTTCTTGTCCAGAGCTGATTGTCAGAGATGAGTCCTTTGTTCGTTAAAGACACACTAAGAATTTAGCAGGACATGAAAGGGATTTGGTGAAATTAGGAGGCAAATCATCCTCCTGGTTATGAAAATGAAGTGGGGAGAGTGCATTGGGGAAGAACAGTCTGGAAAGGATACTGACAGTATTTTGGATGAAATTTGATCCCATTTGGCAAGTTAATTTTTGTACTATGTACTGTTCATGGCAGATAGCATTGGTTAAAAGCTTTGAAGGAAGTTTTCCAACGAATTTAGAAGTCTAAATCAAGCAATTTGTTAATTTCCCCAATGAAACCCAAGCATAGTTGTTGAAGTGGGGAATAACCTCATTCTAGGAACTTCTCCCTCAGCAGAAACAGAGGAAGGGATGAGCTGCGCAGGACTGAAAGTGTGAAGAATAAGCAAGGTACTGAGGCTGCCTGTGCAGTTGCAGTGTGCACATCCTGTCCCCATCCCATCCAGGCAAGCAGCTCCGAGGCAGGGAAAAGGCAGCAGACCATGTTGTGATGTGCCTGATTCCCCAAGGTGTCTCTGTGGGCAAGGCAGTCCTAGCCAGATTTTGTGCTGCCTCTTGAGCAGAAGGGTGAACTCAGAAGTGAAAACATGCCAGGGAGCTACTGCAGTGGGGCCAGACGTTCCCGCCCTCCACATGGAGGAGAGCTCTCTGGTACACAGGGATATGTGGTGGCATTCCTATGACCATGTTCTCTTCTCCCAGCACAGTGCCCAAAATTAAGATTTCCTTGGTTTTTACCTGGCAACAGAATTATTCTTTTTTGTTTTTATTATAATAATTTAAAGAAAGAAATAATACTTTTCTGGCACAAACCTCTTGGGAATTACATCAACCCTATGAAATATAAATACGTTTCCTCTCCTGTTGTATAAATAATGGATTAGGTTTTCACTGGAGAAGCTGAGAGTAGGATTTAAGGACAACTTGTGTAACTCGCAAAGTAGGCTGCGGTGTACAGCAGCAGACTTCCTCTGTTATAAAACATGACACAGTAGGAAATGTGATTAATGTGTGATGGAAAACCCTTGGTAGATCAGGTCACTAAAGTAGGTACCCTACCCATGGTTTGTATGATGTTCAGTGAGCATCTGGGCAGAAATAAACTGCTACCTGGTGGAGTGTTGTTTTACCCAGTAATGTGTGAGATTTAGTCATACAATTTATCACACAATGCCTTTTCTGTGGTTTACAGAAGAAAAGCATTTGACAGTTTTTAGGATGAAAAGCAAGGATTTGAGTGTAAAAGTGAAGTACCATCCTTCCTTCAAGGAAGACATAAGTCTGATTTAGGGAGAATACCCAGAGCTGAATGTGAACTTGGTGTCCTCATACCAATTAGCTGCAGCTGAGGAGCATGCTGCAGAGCAACAGCCCCTCAAAGAGCTGTGGGATGCTCACAGAGTCCCTGCTTGTTTTTTGGGGCCAGCCAAGCGAAACTGCCTGCTTGGCGTGTGCTCCACTGGGCTGCTGTTCTGTCACCATTGTGAGACATCGCTTTTGTAGGGAAGTAAATAAAAAGTGACTGCCAAATCCCCTAGCATGAATTTTCTAAATCTGGTGTATCCAGACCCCTGATTCCGAATTGCATTAAGATCTCCCAGGAATTATAACTTGGAACAATTGAAGCTTCTGTTGATGAATAAACAGGCATGTTTATGAAAACAGGGTAGCTTGGATCTGTTTGTCCCTTTTTGATTGGTGATGAGCTAATTTTATTTTAAAACATGACTCTTTGCTCCTTGGTGCACGAAGGGACAGAGTGAACTCAGTGGAGCTGAAATTTCCTGAATTGTAATTTTAGCCCTACTTCTGGTTCAGGGAAACATACTAGGTTGGTCTAAACTTGCTGTGACTTTATCCAGTTTTCTGTGTCAGGCCTTTTTTCATTATATTAGTGCAGGGAACATTTACAAAGTTGTAGGACTCTGCAACCTGTAATTGATATTTCTTGTGATTTTGTTCATTTTCTTTAGTTTGACAAGGTTTATTAATCAAGATTTGGTGAGAATTTTAATATCAGCTTTTTTTTCTCTAACTGAATTCTATCAACATTGCATTTGTTGTTTACATAATTACAACCTGAAAACTGACATTAGAGCAAATTATCTAGGAGAAAAATATATTCCCAGGGTGATTTATTTTTATTTTAATGAATCATAGAATGACCTGGGTTGGAAGGGACCTTAAAGACCATTCAGTTCTTACTTCCCTGCCGTGGGCAGGGACACCTTCCACTAGACCAGGTTGCTCCAAGCCCCATCCAACCTGGCCTTGAACACTTCCAGGAATGGGGCATCCACAGCTTTCCTGAGCAACCTGTTCCAAGTGAGGGACAGCTTTGTCTTGTGTGTTCTGAATGGAAAAAGTAGTTTTGGCAACAGAACTTTGGTGTAGCTTACCTACATGAAAGTAAAACCAAAAATTAGGATAATAGATTTCATACAGAAAATCTGTATGTTAAACAAACATGCTCAGAATATTTAAATATGAATTCTGATAAACAGCTAAGACATTCACTAAATGTGCTCTATATAGTAGGAGTTTAGTCACATTGTGAAAAAATAGTAAGCTACTTTAAAACTAAAATTTGTCGGATTGTTCTCAGGAAAATTGGATTTTCTTAGAGGGATTTGTGTGCATATGGTGTTTTTCTTATGAAAAATTTAAGGCACTAAGACAAATTTCTCAATTACGTGCTAAAACACTTTGCTTTTTATTTGCTAGTTATTTTTCTAACAAAAAGATAATGTTAAAAGCAGCTTTTGTTTAACTTCTAAAGATAAGCCTTTTTATTACAACAAGTTTTCCCTCTTGCCTCCTTTGAAGGCCATGTTGTTCTGCTAAAAAGTGAAAGAATGTCAGAAATTCTGGGGTATTACAGCTACTGCTCCCTCAAAACATGAGTGATCCCTTGGAGGAGAAAATCTTTTGAATTAAAACTCAGGACTTAAGCTCACAAAACTTGTCTGTAGGGTTCTGCCTATGTGACCTTGTCCAAATCATTAAATACCGATCCTGGGAGAAGTAGTTGAGGGCATTCCACAGGTGCTGGGGCCTGGGCTCTTTGTATTTCACTGTCTCTGTTCTAAGTGGACCAGCAGCAACTGAGCCATCAGAGGAATCTGGGGTGCTCTTTTACACAAGCCTGTGAAGACAAAATGATTTCCACTTTCAAAGAGACAGAGATGTGAACAGTTACTCTTTGTTCTAAGAAACCAAAGCCTTTAATAATGGAGAATCTAGGCAGTCCCATTTATGGTAGAAATCCCTGTTTTGCTTGTCCGAGTGGTTTGGGTTTTTTTTAAGCTGCTTCACTTTGAAACTTGGCCCATCTGAAGGAAAACTGTGTGTTGTTTACAGGTGCTGCAGCCAGTGACAGACACTGGCAGGCTAAGGCATAGATCAACCAATTGCTGTTAACTGCATGTAATAGATTGTAAGAGTAGCTCAGTGAGGATTGTGTGACCTACATTTTCATTTAATTTCTCACAATGTTTGCTGTGTCATATGGTTAACCTGGTTAGCCTGGTTTTAACTGTTCTGTTCCTGCAGTTCTTTTAAGACTTATAATGTACTATGTGTAACCTCTTAAACATCTCAAGTTGTTTGTAATTTAGGCTTTGGAAACATCTCCCCACGCACACAAGGTGGAAAGATATTCTGTATCATCTATGCCTTATTGGGAATTCCTCTGTTTGGTTTTCTGTTGGCTGGTGTTGGAGATCAACTAGGGACAATTTTTGGAAAAGGAATTGCCAAAGTAGAAGACACCTTTGTTGTGAGTATGCTGACTGCCTCGTTTGGGTTTTTTTGTTGCTTGTTCTGAATTTCACAAGTGAAATGAAAAGCCTGTAAAACAAGGTATAGCTCATTGTTGCAATCAGATGTACAGGAAAAGGTAGGAAGGACTTGGCACAGTCTGAATTTGCTAATGAACACCTCTGAGAACTGGGTGAAGACACATTCTCTACCATGATAATGGCTGGGAAGAGGAATAAGATCCAAAGGATTTTATTTTTGCTCTGCCCTTGTTACTCGTAAGGTTGCTGTGATGCTTACCCTTAAAGGTTTTTATATAGATTGTGATAAGAAATGTATTCACTGAGATTTTTTGAAGCAGTGAATGCTTAGTAACCAATTTTGTAGCTGTTTGCATCAGCACTGCAAGTGTTAGGACTGGTTTTCCACATCAAGCCCTACCCTTGCATGCAGGACACTTTTTCTGTATAAAAAGGGTCTGACATGGCTTTGGTTTTGATGCAAAGCAAACTGGGCCTGTTCTGAGTAGCCTTATGCAATAGGCAAACACAAGCTTGAAAGCTTTTTAAGAAAAGGCACACATTTTTGGCTTTGAAACATCAGTTCGTGTCCAGACAAGGTAGTGGTGAATAACATAGATTTCCATTGAGATTTGTCTAAAAAAAGCAAGAACATTCCATAAGAACATTTTATATTTTCTGGGTTTTCATAACTGGTTTTTTTTTTTTTAAAGTATAGAAGTTCTGAGATCAATTTTTGTGTCTCTCTTGCTCATAGAGATAATGGTTTTCCTTTTTTTTTTTTTTAATGGATGTATCCCTACAGCAAGAATGCCCCAACATAAAAAGCAGAGTCTTGCCCCATTTTGGCAATATCTGAGTGAAAACACTGATCTATATGTTGCAATCTGGAGCACTCCCTAATTCTGTTTAATAGCTTGCCTAAAGAACTGGGAGATGCTGACGGACCAGAGCGGGGATTTTTATGTTGCCATAGCACACGCTGTTACTCTGATTTGGGTTACAAAACTCGACCTTGGTCATGCTGACTGTAAACACAGTTCCCACTGAAACTTAAAATCAAGAAAACATCCATTGTGAACAATATGATTTCGTTTTCAGTCAATTTGTGTGAAAGTTTCTTGTAGAATTCCTTCTTTTAGGTTGAACCAACATGCATTGGGTGGATGGAAAAATGTCAAATTGGCCAGGCACGCAGAATGGGACTTTGCAGGGGTCTGTTCTGGCTTTAGTACAGTTTAGAAAAGTTAAAGCATACACAACACCTAAATGACGTGGTTCATTAAATCTGCAGACGGTCTCAAGCTGGGGAGAGAACTAAAACTTGGAGGATCAAAACAATCTTAAAATTTCTGAAAGCAGTCTGACTAGATAGGATTAAATTCAAGCAGGACAAATTCAAAGTAATATACGATGGAATAATAAAATAAGCAGCCGCATGTCAGGAAAATGCTGTCTAGATGCAATTTTATAGAAATGTTCTGTGGGCTCTAACCCATGTTAGCATGTTAACCTCTAGTGTCGTACTGCCATGGAAAAGCACACATCATAGGTAAAACTGTAAATAGGCAAAGCATAAGAAAGGGTCGTTCCACTCTATTTTGTGCTATTTTTTCATATCTGGTTTTGAGTTTGACACTTAATGAAACATGGGCTGGTTTGCTGGTGCCAAGGGATTGCAAGAAAAATAGGAAGGGGAAGAAAAGGAGATAGATTTATTTCGTTTAAAGAACATGTAACTGAAACAACACCTGTGAAAGTTTGCTGGAAAGAGAGGATTAGCAATTTCTTTATTTTTCTTGGCTAAGACCATAAATAGTACACTTAAAGTAAAGGAGCTGAGATGTAGGCTAAGCACTAGAAAAATTATTTCATGACAAGAGCATGATCACAAATAAAGTACTTGCAGTGGCTTAGGTGGGTTTGTTTTTGTCTTTGGGCAGGTGTGGAAAAGGGGATCTCTTACATCCCTTCCAGCTCTGTTTTGTAGGATTTTGTTTAGCTGATTTGATTACAGGGAACTGTATGGTTAGAATTTACCTTATTTATTTGGTTATTTGTACAAAATTAGAGAAATTGCAGGTGCATGCACTACTTGAAACTCACTTGAATATCTAGACTCCCCCTCAAAACTTTATCATCAGCTGTTAGTATTAATGAATGATATACATGCCTCTCACCCAGGACACTACTCTGGAGAGTCCAGCCCTGCTCTGCATTTACTGCTGGCAAATGTTTCCTAGGATAGTCATGAAACCCCTTTCAGAATAAAATCCTGCTTGAATTTTCCTGTTTGTTTGAGAATTATAATGCACTGTCTTCTAGAGCTGTGTAGTGCACATGGGGGGTGATGGGTGCTGATGTGCACTGGTGCAGTTTTATTAACAATGGGTTTCCTCTCTTTCCCCTTCCCTTTCCAGAAATGGAATGTGAGTCAGACAAAGATTCGCATCATTTCAACAATAATATTCATACTGTTTGGCTGCGTGCTGTTTGTTGCTCTTCCTGCAGTTATATTCAAGCACATAGAAGGCTGGAACACACTCGATGCGATTTACTTTGTGGTTATCACTTTAACTACCATTGGATTTGGTGACTATGTTGCAGGTAAGATCTTTTTCATCACTCTTTATCGTATAATATTTTGCACAGTGATATTTGTTCTGCATTTTTTTCCTTATTTTTGGGACAGATTGATCTCACTTGTGGTGCCTCTCTCCCAGTTTTATCCTTCATCATTCATGCGATGGGGCCTGTCCTCATTTTGGTTAATGTGACAGCGTAGAGACAGGAGGTGGGACAGTGAAATTCATGACGTGTTCTCTGCTTACTGTTTTTTCTCTTCCTATACTATTAAAAATCAAGTAAAATATCGTTTAGGTGGGGGTTTTGTTTTATTTTTCTTACAGGTTATAAAGTGCAAGCCCTAATAGAGCATTTGAATCTGAATATATCTTTTCAGCTGGGCTTGTTTAAAATGCCTCACCCCGTGAAGTTATATAACATAAGTTTTGCATGCATCCCTTACTTTCAAAATATTCCAGAACTCTCCTTCTGTCATAGAAATACCTAGTTTTTTACCTGTTTTTTGCTGGATCCTACTTCTGTAATTCTTGGTTTATCAGCACACATTTTCCCATGTGTTTTTTGTAATGTCAGGAGAAGTTTTAGTACAACTTGAAGATAATATGTCCAGTTTTTATGGTACCATTAAGTTGAATTAGTTGCAAGTAACTTTGATATACTGAGCTAAAAAAAGGCTGGGCCAGTTCTCTGTGTCAACTTTTTTCTTGAAAAGGTGTCAGAAGTGTTGGTTCACCTCTGAGATTAGTGAGTATATGCTGTCTGTGCTGAGAAAGCACGTTGGTCTGAGTCAGTGATGTGTAGAGGGTGAGGATCAGGAATTCAGAGCTTTGTGCTCTGAGCCTGAGACTTGCTTTTCTTGTCCTGATCTGATGTTTCTGCTGATACAGCACCATCACCTCTCTCATGAAACACCTCTCTCCCACCCCTGAACTCTGTGCAAGGCAGAGGTGGCTGGCAAGGACCTTTTTGATGGTCTGCCCTCAATGAGCTGCTCTGCTGGAGGGAACTGTTTTTAGTAGACAGTCACATGCTGTGGGCTCTTCCTATGTCTTGTCTGTGCCCATGGCTGTTGTGTGAGTCCAAGTGTGCCAAGCTGAGGCTCTCAGGTTGAGTAACTCCTCTTGTAGATGTGCTGGAAGTTTTGCCTTGATGGCAGTAATGGGGCTTGTCACTGGCAAAAGCTTTTCAGGTTGGTGAGGTCCAGCAAGGACCTCTAAAATGTCAGAGCTGCTTGACATATTTGTAAATGATCTGGGTAAAATGGGGGCAAATTTAGTTGTTGTTGAAGATACTAAGCTATTCAGGGAGCCTTCATTTTTAGACTGCTTGCAAAGCTGCCAGAGATTTTTGTAAATTACAGAACAGAGCTGTAAAATAGCAAATCAAATTTCTTTTGACTTTTACATTGTTATTTGTGATGTTTCCAAATGTCTTTGTATGTGTCTTGACTTCTGCCTTTCCATTTTCTTTCCTGTATTCTTTTTCTTTTAATTTTGTCTTCAGAATTTGTGATTCTGGTCAGATAACAACCAGAGCGAAATAAAAAATTTATTCTGTTTCCAAGTCAAGAGTCTGGGTGTTTTAGACTTTCATTCCTGAAGGGTACATGTATGACAGGGAATAAAAATGGCAGTGTATAAAGGCCTGGTTGTATTTACTGTAAAGCATTATGTGAAATGGCCCACTTGGCTCTAACTAGAACACTGAGTACATTCATCATTACTCCCATTATAAATTTCCGTAGACTTTTCTATTTGTAGACCATTTGATATCATAATTTTTTCCTACATCATCTGCTTTTTAATTTTACCAGGAAACACTTTCTCTTTCTACAGAATGTCCTTGAATTATATTGTTCTATAGCTGATGGCCTTTTATGGTTCACTTGATAGATGTTCTTTATTTAATTTAAAAATCCTACTGTAAATCCATTATTTCAAAGCAACAGAAATGTTTTCTAGTGTCTTTGAGCAGCACGCATAAGACTTGTATTTGAACTGCAATACGTTATTGACTTAAAGGGGGAATGGGATTTGTACTTGCAGAGACAATACTCAAGAGAACAGGGTTAGATGGCTGTCTCCATCATAATTGTTGGGAGGTTAACATTCCCATGGGACTGTATTTTGACAGAGATGAAGTTGATAATATTGTCATCTTTGGGTGAACTAAAATACTTGGTTTTGGCAGGTGACTTGAAGGATTTTTCAAAAAAGGCCATTTGTTTTCTTTGCAGTACATAATTGGCTGGTTAAATAAAAATTTTGGAAAAATAGGTAAGGTATTAATTGACTGAGCTTTGCATTCTGGGAGTTTGCAGTCATCAGTGTGTATATAAGTATGAAATTATTTGAAGGAAACTGACATTGCAAGTTCTTAGTGGAGCTGATAGAATTTATCCTAAGAGCTAGGCTTCCTTATTTAATTTTGAGGAATTATGCAGAATTTTTCACACCCTAACAAATCAGTGACTTTTCTTAATGTTTTTTTTGTTTGCTTGTTTCTCTTTTAGGTAAGTCATAACTACAGAGTGGACACTAGGGGCCACTGATATTTTTGTGGTAGGCTTTGTTTGGAGAAGTGTTCTTGAAGTTTAGGAAAGCTGAGTGTCACAAACAAGGGAGAAACATGAAAAGTTAAGGCACGTAATGCTGTATAAGGCTGTAAAAGGGGTGGTCATGATAGAATATTGTGGCTCTAGAGCATGCTGGTCTCAGTTCTGGTTTGCCATGGTGAGGGGAAAAAGCAGCAGACAGAATGATGCTCCAGTCCACTTAGTGCCTAGATGCAATGCATTTGGAAAAAATCCTCATAGAGGCAGTAATTTACTCATTTTTCTGACTTTTTTTGCCCCTTAAATAATACTTACAGTGAAAATAACCTTCTTCCACTTAGCATTATAGTCAAAGCATAATGGTGGGCAGCAATGCTCCAATTTGCAATTATATCAGAGGGTACTTTTTACAATACAAGTCAAATTGACAGTACTTTTAGCAGTCTGGAGGCCCATGTGATAATCCATAGATGTGTGTCAGTTTTGGCCCATAAAGTTCCTTCAAACCCCCAAATTCCTATAGATCTAAAAACTCTAAATCTTTTTTTCTGGGAGCTGTCATCTGAGAGAAAAAACCATAAGTTTACAAGCCCTACATAAAAATCCCATGGTTGTGTTAACATATGTGTTGGCGTGCAGGGAAAAATTTCTGAAATACCCATCGTTTTTCACTAATCTGAAACTCTGCTTTCTGGTGCCACTGCAAGTAAGACCTGAAAAGAAGTCCTGAAGAACTTTCAGGAGGTAAAGGACAGTGTGTTACTCAATAGCTGTACTAAAAGGGAGCCAACAGGAGAACCTGGGATTCAGGAATGTAATGGTGTCCTTGGCTGTAGTACTGGCTGTCATATTAGAAATTCTTTTAGTTCTCCAGGATTTTTTTTTTAGAACTTTCTTCTGTGTTGTACTGGAGACCGTGTACTCTATTCCCAGAAACCGGAGTGAGGAAACATTCCCTTTGGTAGTCAGTGTAAGTTGTTATTTGGAGCCTGTGGAAATTTTGGCTGGGGTTTCCATCAGTGAGAGAAGCCTTAAGGCAAACATGAAAGACTGATCACTGCTGGTGCATGCAAGGAAGGAAAAGATGAAAAGCCCTTGTAATGCGTGTTCAAGAAAATATATGAATTGTATTTGAGAAACTTGACTGCTTCTCTGTCTTATGAAATTACTTGATTTTCTAATTTTTGGAATGGTTGAATTTTTTTAGAGGGAGACAATTTTTTTTTTTTTTAAGAAAGATTATTGCAGCTTTTCACAAAAAAAAAGGAAACTGTACTACATCCTGCACAGCCTTATGAATATCAGGACATAGTCAAACATCCCATTTCTTGTTTTCAAGAGAAAACATTGACTTTAAGAAGAAAACCCAACCAAAACTATTAATATCTTGTGAAAGAGAAAGAAATCATCTCATGGTGAATATGTCATGATTTTAGTACACCGAAATGTATTTCTGGATACTAAAGTTGGTACTGAGGCACCTGAATATGTATAATTGACAATATGTTGTTCACACGTACAGATAAATATTTTAACTTGCAGTGCAGTTTGGAAGGTATAGTCAAATATTTCTACTGGCATTAATCTAACAGGTTTCAAATATAAGTTAGGTAATGTAGCCAAAACTTGACTAAATTAAGTAGAAGGCAAAAATGTAAATAGCGTATCAGTAGTCTGTTTCACAGTGGGACATAATGATGATATAAGATTGTCCCAACTGCTTCAGTGAGACAGATCACAGAATTCTGCAAGTCTTACTTTAAAAATGTATTCCAACTCTTTTGTTACTTTTGTGGGAGTTTTTGTGGGTTTTGGTTGGTTTTTTTTGCATGGTTTATTTTCCATGTTTGAGCCCTGATTTTTAACTTACTACCTTTTCACTGTTTCATTCTGTAACTCGCTGATGTATTGCCACTGTAATACACACACCTGGCTCTGCACTGTGTTGGTTGGCCTGAGACCCAGTTTGTAGAGAGCTGAGATATTTTAGCCTCGTTTAATGTTACCAAACTGGGGCACTTGACCCGGTGCTCCTATCAGCCCAGTTGATCTGCTGTCACTGTGTGATACCACGCACCAGCAGAGAGAAATCACTGTCATGCTGAGCTGGGAGTGTGTCCAGCATCCTGGAGGAGAGCTGTGTGCTCTCCCACAGGCTCCGTGTCTTTTTTTGGCATTTGGAAGAGCTCTTTGCCCCCTCAGGACTTGGTGTCTGTAATAGGGGCTCTCTGGTGTGAGCCACACTTTAAGCTGAAGACGGAGCGCTGCCTTGCTTGGTGTCTGTGTAGGACAGCACGTGAGGTGTGTTTTAGATCTGTGCTTTGTACTCTGAAGTAGCTCTCCATTTTCCACTGAGTGGCATCAAGTGGCTCGTATGGCCTACTTGCATTCCATCTCTGGCAGTGCAATATCTTGTCCCCAGCCTTCTGCATTTCCACATCTCCACAAGAGCTAGTCTTTCTCTGTCCCCTTTTTTTTGCAGTCCTCAGAGGTAATTCCTTTCAAGCTGCAGGGCTGAACCTCCATATTTCTTTGGAGTGGGACAAATGTCATTTCTGGATTAAGCGTTCTTCAGGTTTGTCACAACAGGGATGGTGGACAGCTACTTATTATTCTGCAATTAAAACTGGATTATATCATATTTCTATATCCAGAGTAATTTGTACTGCTGATGAAAAAACATAGGCATTTCCTTGTTTGCAGTGCCAGCTTTTGAATAACCCAGAAATTTTTGCTGGTATGGAATTAGGATACTCAATGTTGACAGCACTTTCTATTCTCTCCTCCTAATTTTGAAGTAAAAATGCAAAGCCAACCAACTTTAGAAATAATTACATATTCTATTTTGAGCTGCTTAGCTGTAGAAAGGACGGGGAAAAGAGTGGCAACAATGAAGAAAATTATTTACTTTAAAAGTACTTGTTTTACATAAATAAATAAGTAAAAAAGTATATTTGTAATCCTGATCTCTTACCCGAGAACCAGAATCTGTTCTAAAGCACCCCTGAAATATTCTCTAATGCCTTTCTTCACTGAAACAGAGTTCTCAACCTCAGTAAGGAATATGTTTGGGCCACAGAACAACTTATGTTTTCCAAAGTGTTGAAAATCCCAAATAAAAGTTATTTGGCAGATGAAAGATCGGTGGCAGCAGCAATACAATAGCCTATGATGAAGATGGATGGGAAAACTCTCTGATTTCTCATAGACCTCAAGCTCCTTTAGATCAAATCGTTACCAGAAAACATCTTGGCAATAAACTTTGGCTGCTCTTGATAACAGATTATGGCAGTGACACTGCTAGATTTCTTCTTCATTGTGGTTTTAACCTATTTTGGGTAGAGGCTAAAGAAAGCTGGGAAAAGTTTTGTCCCTCAACCCACAAAATTGGGTTTGCCAAATGAACAACAGAATTCAGCTTCTGCCTTCTCAGCATTTTGCTTCCTAGAGGGCTGCATAAACCGATTTGCTTTGCAAAAGAAACATGATGGTGTATCATATTGAAATGCTTTTTATGATGTTGCCCATAAAATCATTAGATTACCTCATATACTTCAGTACAAGTACATTTAGCTATGCATACTCATACCCAAATGCATTCATACCCATTTAAGTGAATTTGGTAGTTAATGAATTCTTTTAGTTTAAATTCAGTGCAGTTGAGTTGTGATCACATTTCTCTATGAAATCCTGTGTAATGACATTCCCAGGTAACTGCATTATGGCAGTTTGAGCATCACAGGAGACAGTTATGTCAGGACAAACATCCTCAGGTATGTCTCTCTCTCCCTGAGATTCGATTAAATTGCGAAATCACCCAAGGAGTCCTTGAAATTCAGAAGCTCAACAGCTAATAAAGATTTTAGTTGCAAACCTTATCCTAGAGTATTTCTTTGGATACCTTTTGTCCCTTTAACTTTAGCTGTACTCCTTTGGGCATGGCTAGATGGAGCCATCTCCTGGCCAGACAGCACGGAAAACTTGGTTGAGCGTGAATATGTCCTGACTCCTGCCCCGGTGATTAACCTTGCTGTAAATAAAATGAGTATAAACTGTGAAGGAAGTGCTTCCTGCAGACTGGCAGAGTTAAGTTCCAGTTTCGGTTTATAAACATAATATGCCAAAAATTTATAACCAACCACGTGGATGCGTTCTGTGATACTTTCTTGTGCTTTGTATGAACAGCTGAAGAAGAGGATGAACCACCACATGTGGCTCATTACTAGAGCAAAGACATGGTGGTAATCAACCATTTTTTGAATTATAAAAAATTTTGGGTGGATCATCCCTAAAGTTCTGTTTTACTAGATGGACATGAGATGGATGTTGTTAACAAATAATTTGATGGTTTTTCTTGTGCTGTGATAAACTCAGCCCTTTGGTGGCTGGATGTCTTCTGTTCCAAACAGAGCCCTGTCTTCTACCTCTGCTTGGTACTACGAAGGCATGAAATTATATCCACTTTCACAGTATGAATTCATCTCTTGGATGGTTAAGTAAATCATTGCAGCTCAATGCATTTTGGGTTTTTTTTGGTGAAAAGATGTAACTGACATGAGAAAAACAAAATTTCTGTCTGTGAGGGTTTCCATACAAAACTAGCCATCAGTAAAATTCTTTGTTATTTGCATGTAATCTCTGTGATAATACAGCTAAGTAACAACATTGTTCTCCATAAGTCAATCTCAGTACTGTAGCAAGGTGCTTGATATTTTCGGGCCAATTTCCCTTTGATTTGTTTCAGTATAGGTTGCAGATACAGAAAGGAAAATATTATGTACCTGTACAGGCTACTTTAATGTGCCTGAGAAGGTTTTACTGTGGGGTCTCTTCAACTATGGGCAGATACACTCCTCAAACTTCTTGCAGCAGCCCAAACTAGAAGTATGTTTTTATTTGTTGTAACACAGCTGCATTACAAGTGTAAGGCTTCTGTTTTATCGCATGGCAAGATGTGAAATGTGAGTTATTTGGTGTTGTCAAGAGCTCTGGTTGAACATAACTTTTTTTTGTGTGGAAATAAGGCATCTGTTCTTTATAGCTGTATTACACCTGAAAGCTGTATTTCCAACATCTCTGAAATTTATCATTTTCACTTTAACACTGTAAAGAAGTGACTGGTGCTTATGACAGTGGGATTCAAAAAAGCTACCTTCAGCTGTCTTCTCTTTTATCCACCTTTTTTTGGGGGGGAGTATGATCAGTTCAACTCAAGTCCCTGTACTCTGCTTTCCTTCTGCCAAATGGAGATGATAATGTTTGCCTACCCACCAGGGACACTTGTTAATGCAGGTGCTGCTCTTTCTTTGCTGAGGCTGAAGGTTTTATGTAAGTATTGAGGTGTTTTAAGGTTCTTGCAAAAACAGATTTCTCAGGATATGAACACATTGCATACTTTGGAATAATACTTAAAACTCTGGTACAGCATAATTATTAGGAGCTGATGGGAAGTAATTTCATTCAAGCTGTCTTCAATGACCTCTATCTTAAATGATAGTATATGAGAAGTTGAATCAGTTTGTGTTCATTCAATAATTATTAGGAATGGCTAGCAGTCATTGTCTAAAATTTGCATACTCCAGATATTACTTTCAAGAGCAAACTAATTCATATAATTTGTTTAAATTTAACAAAGTATTTTTCTAGAAATTTTTGTCTGGGTAAAAATACAGAAGTTTTAAGAAATTTAACTTTTTTTTCCTAGGAAAATTAATTTTAAAAACATCTTTTCACCTATAACTATTAAGTCTGATTTAATTTTAACTGTATTTTTTTTCAGGGGGATCAGATATTGAATACCTAGACTTTTATAAGCCAGTGGTGTGGTTCTGGATCCTTGTTGGGCTTGCTTACTTTGCAGCTGTCCTCAGCATGATTGGAGACTGGCTAAGGGTCATATCAAAAAAGACAAAGGAAGAGGTAAGAATATTTTGAAAGGGGAAGAAATATTTCTTTTTAGAAACTTTGAATAGAAGCCAGGTGAGCTTGTAGCTGCCTTTGCTCTTAGGGTGCACAGGTCAAAGCTGTTTGTGTATGAACTGTAATGCTGCAGCTCAAACTGCAGGAAACTGCATAGCAGCCCATTCAAACACAGAGTGTTTTATTTTCACATGTCTGCATAGAAAATTAGATTAAATGTATTATTAAATTAAGTGTATATGAACAGTTGTACTTGATTTATGGGGGGAAAAAAATCTTAAACTACTGTTCTAGGCAGTAGAGTGTAGGTCTTAATTTTTAAGGCAAAAATTCTGCTTTGTTTCTATAAGGGATGCAGGTAGGTAAAGAAAGTACTTAAGCAGTTATATTTGAGATACTATGTTTTATAGTGGTCAGAAAATAAATTTTTCATATCATGCAAGGTATTGGAATGAATTATTACAATATCCCTGGATGTATATTACCATAATATCTTCCACAAAATTACTTGGTCTTTGTAGTGAGGTATATTGCTTTCAATTGAAATATGTTTTCACTTATAAATGTGTATTCATTATTCCAATGATGCAACAATATTTTACTTTAAATTTTGTCATTTAAGAAAATGTCTTGGTTTTGAAAATGTTAGAGGGTAAATAAAATTTCCTTTGATTGTAGCGTGCATAGTTCAGGTTTTACTGGAAGTCGGAGAAATTAATTTTGTTTGAAGCAACATATTATTTCCCTCTAATTTAGCTTGAGTTCCCTTGCACGCATCAGTTGATTTATGCTACTCAAACATAAAAACTCTAATTTGTTTTTGATGGAATGAATATGTTGGCTTCTGTGCAGTGGCCCACTACTTACATTGTTTTAAATTGTTTTCCTAGCTGTAGGGCATGGCATCAATGCCTAGATGTATTCCTGGCAATCCCTGAGTTCCCAAAGCCTTTGCTCTGGAGGGTAGCTTACCCCTGTGTGCTTTCACTGACTGCAGCCCCTCAAGGTGCCTGCCACCTCCTGAGCAGGAGCAGGGGCGCTGCTGGCGGGAGGGCGGGAGCTGGGCTCCTGGGCAGGATTAAACCCACTTTGTAAGGAATGTGGGAGTGGAAGCCCTTTTCCATTGCCCTTGCTGCGCTCATGGCTCTGTGGTTAGAGACAGCACCGTGACAGGTCTGCTGTAAGTACACTTTCAGCAGGCAATTCATAACCACTTAGCCCTGAAGCAGAGGGCAATATTTGTTTGAACAGTTTCAGTTCGAGAGTGTCATCCTTTGCTGCATGCTGTAAATTTGAAAGGGTATTTATAACTTCCCTTCCACAATGAGCTTTACTAGTGCCCTCCACACAGAGGGAGCAGCAGGTATCACTCGAGTGTTTCCATTTGCAGGTTCAGCAGCTGGCAGGATAGCAATTCTGTTTTCTAGAAAAGCACTGAGGGTGCCTTTGACAGCCAGCCTTATGTTGGCTGCAGGGAAGCCAGTGCATCTCTTCAAATGCCAGTGACCTGCATGGTTGTGTTGGGTCATTTTGAACTTCCGAGTTAGGCTGGGGTTTCCCATTTTCCCCTCTGCAATAGGAAGAAGCAGGAGAACACTGGGGCAGGCTCCCCAGGGAAGCAGTCACAGCATCAAGCCTGCCAGAGTTCAAGAAGCATTTGGACAAAGCTCTCAGGCACACATTGGAATTTTTGTGCAGGACCAAGAGTTGGCCTTCAATGATCCTTGCGGGTCCCTTCCAGCTCAGGATATTCTGATTCTAAGCATGATGTTTCCTCTGGGCAGTCTCCTGCTGTCTAACTCTTCTCAACTTGGGGCATTTCCTAAACTGTCTTTAGTTTCCCTGGGTTACTTGTGTCTGGATGTTTTGGAAAAAATACGATGTGACTGAGGCACTGTGACTTCAGACCGTGCAAAAATATTCTCCAGGCTTCTTTTTGCTGTATTTTCTCAGATGCTGTTGACACATTTTAGTTCTTCACACTATTTCCCAGAATTAATCTGAGCTTTAACCTCAGTTTTCTCATATTCTTTTCTGTTATCCAGACAGCATCTTATCCAGAGATCTTAGTATCTTGACTATATAGTTGGCTATATAGCACACTGAGTTTTTAATCTTATAGTGATGACAATATATTAAGAATGTTTGAAATTTGTAGTATCTTGTGAAGCTATTTCAATATAGAATAACTTTGGAAAATATTTAAAGATACACGAATTGAAGAAACTCTAGAATACCTCTAACACATCAAAAGCATTCCTATTTTTATCAGGGAAAACAGTTTGCCAGGTTATGCAGAGCAGTGCAGCACTGGGCTTTCTTTTCTCAGGCACTGGGAATGTGTAACCTATTTCATCTTTTCATTCTTTCTCACCTTTATAGCCTAAACAAACATATTCATTTTGTCTACAGAAAGGAAAACCTCATTCTTCAGATATATCTGAATTCTCTTGGCTGAAGCAGATATTGAGAATTCTGCTGTATACAAGTCTCATGTGTGTTAGGTTAGATTAGACAGACATAACATAACTGGTGCCATTTATTCAGTTAATAATATCTCTGATGGTCAGAAATCTCCCTCCCTACTTCTTAACCCATTGCTCAGGCATGTGTGATAATTCATAACAGGAATAAAATGCTTTAGCAGTTTAAAACTCTATCATTTTAACAATGGCAGAGACCAGTCTGAGAACTGAATTATGACATACCAGAAGTTGTGTGCTAGTTGGAAATTTTTTATTTTCTCTCTTCTCTCCTAATGAGACTTTGCAGGAAGAAAGTAATATGAATATATTGCATTTTTTTATAAGACTGGCTATAAGCATTTTAGAAATATTCACTTTTTACAGATTTCATTTTATGATAAAAACTGCTGCTCTTAGCTCATTATTACTATCTGCCTGGGAAAATCTGGGTGAAGATGCTGAAGGAGTTCAGTGGAAATGTAGTTATCAAGTCTCTTCTGTGCCAGAAGAAGCCAGATGAGACTGCATTTCTTGTCTTTTTTTCCAGTTAAACCTAAATTTACAGTGGACTGTTCCGGCTTCTGTGGATGCAGGTCATAGCAGAGGAACCTCTCTGGAGTTATCCATGAGTGCAATGAAAAACCCTAGTTCAAAGTTATATCCATGAGTGCAATGAAAAACCCTAGTTCAAAGTACGGGGTATATTTTTTTTAACTGTCTTAGGGAAGTGTTCTGTCAGTCCCTGGGGAAATAGCCCCTTATACCTAAACGTAGCCTTTGAAGTTGGAAACAATGTTACATAGTAAAAACTGCTGGGATACAGAGTCCGTGATAAAATCTACAGAGCTGTGATTAGTGCACTCTGAATACTGAAGCAGTTTAATGTACTTCTTAGGAAGTTGGACACTGAAAAATCTTCCTTCCTGAAAATTATGGGGATTGTTACGGGAATCAGCACACGCAAACAAAGAAGATTTTGTATAGGATTTGTATCCTACTTTGCATGAAAAAAACAGTAGTCTACTATGTTTTGGATACAAGAGGGAGCAGATCATTCAGTGGTGATCAGTTGTGCTGGTTTCAGCAGTCTAAGACCAAGCAGCAAAGTCTAGAGAATGTTACTCAAGTCCAGAATGAAGACAGAGAGGTTGCAAGTATTGAAAAGACCCTCTTTGCTGTCCCTCAGCAGCCAAAACTACGTATCATCAGAGGTATATCTCTTTTGATAGGCAGCCATAATCTCTTTTTTGCCTTTTCCTGTAGTCTAAAGTAAAAACCATCAGTAAATATCAGCATATTTATGGTATGAAGGAAAGTCCTTCTTATTTTGGGGAGGGACCATGCTGATAATAAATATTGCCTAAAATCTATTGTTCTATTCATATATTTTTTATGCAGTTGTATTTTTCTTAGAAGCATTTTACATAAGACTTTGAGGTAATAATGCATTTCACTGTTTCAACAAAATAAAACATCTATTTTTTTTCAGTGTTCTACCAGGAAAGCTTGCCATATGCAAGTGGATCTGAGAGAAAAAAATATCTGATCAGATATGCACTAATGCACAAAATTGCTGTATTTTGATGTTAAAATCCAGATAACCAGTATGTCAGTCAGTTGCTCAGGTGTCTTTTGTCTCCTGAAACACTCAGGAGAATTTTGAATGCATCAAACTGGGGGGGAAGTGAAAGACAAGTAGAGACAGAAGTGGGAGTTTTAGAAGGATAGATCTGGAAGCAGTTCATACAGTAAGATAGATGAAATGTCAGAAAGTCACTGGAACATGCTGTGTGCTGTAATCTTAAGTAGGCGATCTGTCTCTGAAGTTCAGCTTCAGCTGTACTAGCTTGCCTTAAACTCCCTCCTCTTCATTATTCGCTACACTCTGATTACTCAGAGCACTTTTAAAGTCTTCTGATTTTAGTCTCTTTGAAAGGTAAATTTTCAGCAGGATTTTTTTCCTTGTCATATTTTTTCTTTTACTTCTGTATGCAGCAGCTTCTGAATTCCAGCATTTTCAGCAAAAATGCCTACCCAACCAACAATCTTAGGCATTTGGGCTATAGATCCTGGAAGAGCCTGTTCTCTTCACTGTATACCAGGAGTCCAGGTGACTGACTTATATTGGACATTGGCTCAGTTTGGACAAGTGATTTTTTTCGTGCTGCGTATCTGTCTTTTGAATTGAACAGCATGGATCCTGCTTTACAGACCAAGCCTAACATTTCATGGGAAACAGCACATTTACTTCTTGTGGAAATTCAAGAGGCAGTTGCTATATTTGATATTTATAAACAAATTCAACAAATTTGACTCATCTGAGTCATCATTCGGTTTGATCTTCTTGGCATCCGTGACAGAGCTGTCACTCAAGTCTGTCAAAACAGAATTAGGCTTGTCATGGTGATGCCATGGAGATTATTGCACTCCCCATATTATTTGTTGTCTTTTTATTAGCTTCAAGCTGAAGGTGCTCACCCAGCATAAGGGTCCCAGCACAAGGAGAACTTAATACCATTTCTCATATCCCCTGAAGAGGGATCCTAGATGTAGGCTGTATGCATGGAAAAAATGAGTGGACTCAAGTGAGAAAGAGTTTTGAAGGGTTTAGGCCCTCCAGGCAGACAGGTTGTCCTCAGAGGGTGTGTGGTGAGGGTGTGTGACCAAAGAGGAGGAAGAAGTTGTTCGGTTGGTCAATGAACTTTTGACCTGGCTCTCCCTGTTTCAAGAAACAAAATCCATTCACTTAGAAATGAAGATGGTAGAGAATAACTTTTCAGTCTGGTGATCAGAAACTGTTTACAGAGATGTTAATCTCTTGCTGGTCCGATTCATGTTGTTCCAAGTGAGATGGGTCAGCTTCTGCTGAAGAAAATAACTGTTTGGGCTTTTCCTTTTCTTACATCCNCCCAAAAGACAAGAAAACGTCAACCAACCAAAACCCAAAAAACCGAACCCAACTGCAGCAGTTTAAAGAATTTTATATCCACAAGTTCACCGGATTGGTCAGGCTGATGTGATGGATGTCTCTTCCTAGAAAGCACTGAATTGCAAATATTTGAGGGAGACAAGTATAATATGAAAGCCATGGTGTGCAAAGTAATTTTGCAAGGCAGTGATTAATAAGGGTAATGATTCTAAGATGTGCTAGCAGGGCATCATTGAGCTTTTGTAGGAAAGTGGTGCTACTGCTGCAGATGTTAAGAGGTATGTTACCAGAAAACAGCCCCTAGATTTCAGAAAGAATGCAGAGATCTACAAAAATGTCAAGGGAAAAATCTGAATAGAAGTCTGTCTAGCATTAAGAAGGTTTTTTTTTCCCCCAGAAAAGCCTACTTGAGAAGGAACAGCTACATTCAGAAAAGTGATTGTTTTTAATAATTTCTATGAGATTGGGAGAAATATAAAATCCTTCTACAGCCAAAGCAACCCCATGTCTCCAGTCAAATTTGACTAGCAACAGGACAAAAAACTCAACCAATACAAACCCAAAATGAAAGGTGAGAATACAGTGTCTCTGTAACAGCCCTGAGTCTCAGAGATGTTTACTGAGTGGTATTGGTGTAAGGAGGAGACGGAAATGACTGACCTGGTTCTGAATGCAATTTGATCTCTTCCTTTCTATGAGTTTAACTTATCCTGGTGATGTTCTTGAATCTGCCCTAGCAACACTCTGTAATACTGAGTTTCTATATTGATCAGTCTTTTAAAATCTGCTGTGGTACTATGTGCAATAATGAATGAGAAAGAACATCTTGTTCTGAGAATTCCAGGAAAACTAAACAGCTGATGGCTTTTGACACTTTTTTTTGAGATCTTTCCTTGTAGTTTTGTGTACTTTGGACATGTGATGCTTGCTTCACTTCAGATTCAGCACACACACAGATAATATCTACACAGTTTTGCTGTGGTTATATTTATATTTGTACCATGCTTCTTAGCTGGGCATACCAGGCATTTAGAGACTGCTGTTTTATTACTGCATGTTGAGTACCAGGTCCTGCTGGGGTGCTGATTACAAGAGATGTGCTGCCAAATACACTTCCATGAAGAGCAGCATAGCCCGGGGCATGGGGACAGTCAGTGTCCCTCATGCCAGGCCCTGTGCCTGGCCCTGCTCTGCCACAGTGTTCAGGGAAGGAGAAAATTACTCCAGTGAAGGCTGCATGCAGCAAGGGAGCGATGGCAAGAGCTATTGAATTTGCAAAAATGAAACTAGAGCAAGAGACTTGTACTTTATCATAAGAGAAATTGATTGAAGAGAGATCAGTTGTAGCAATGGCATTTCTTGGAGTTAATTACCCATGAAGATTCCCAGAATGTATATTATGATGGTCTACAATGAGAAATCTTAATTTTTGGAGATAAGATGTGCTTGATCCTTTGTGACAGCAATAAATATATCTGTGGTTTACTTTATTGTGGGTTGAAAAGATTCCAGATTAAATATCACTGACATCTTCATGATTAACATTCCTGAAAACTTTACTTTTTTTCTTTTAGGATAATCTCAGTGCTTGGATATTGTTAGGAAAAGACTCCAGAACGTGTTACTAATGCTGAGTGTATGAATCTGATAGCTGTCTTGAGGATGAGTCCCCAGACAAAGCCAGTTCAGCAGAATGCCCTTGCAAGTAGGTGTGTTGACATTGAGGAAAATGCTTTGCAATTGCAGATAAGAGGGACTGAAGAAGCTGTGGAATACTTCCTCTCACAAGGCATGGGTGCAGTTGTAATACTAGTGTTGAACAGCCAAAGTGGAGCTTTAATATTTCACACAAATATCAGTCCAGATATTGACATTAGAAAGTTAAAAAATTACCAGTTCTTGCTGGTGATGCCTTAAGGTTTAGCTTTTACATTTTTCAAATTCTGTATTCCCAGTGTGTAACTCTGAGCTGCCTTGCAGCCTGTCAGCTGCTGTTCTCTCATGCTAAGACAGACATAACAAAGCCTCTCCAGGCTTGCTCTCCAAGGACACCCAGACCGTCCTAGGCCCAGAATGTGTAACCCAGCATCCTGAGAAGGGGGGCAGGCTGAGGGGCAGTTACATCATTAGCTAAAGTTTAATTGGCAAATTTATGCTGATATGCAAATGGACCAAACTTATAACAGTGTGAAGAACTCGTGGCTTATCATCCGTGTTGGGTGTAGCCTTTGGCCTGCCCAGGGTGTGCCTCTGAAGGCCTTTTGAATAAATATCCACCTTTATTCCCTTACTCCTGTCTAGTCTCTGTTTCCAGGTTGGCCTCTTTAGGCATCACTGGGACTCGACCAAGTAGTTATTATAATCGTTCCTTACTCATTACCAAGTAAAAATTTAAAGTAATTTTTGTTGGTTTTCTTTAGCATATCTTTATAAGATAAAAAAAGTCCATTGAGTTTATGGAACAATTGTTGTCTCTTTCCTCTGAGAGAAAGTTGAGGCAGTCTTTCAGCTGCCTGTGGCTTGGGTTTCATTATGCTTCTAGCATAGTTCTCAAAATGTTTGCTATTCCTGGCTGCAGCATAGCACAGGCAGAGGATACACACTGTTCTCCTGAATCACCTTAGGCTCTGCTGGTGGAGCTTTGTGCTAACCTAAGTAGTTTCTTGCGGCCGATACAGGTGCGTGTCATTCACTCTCACCAGGATGAAAGAGGGGTTGGTTGGCTCTCTGAGGTAGCTGAAACCGCTGAATAGAAATGATTTTTTAAAGGAAAATATCAACATCTTCTTTTTCTAATCTTTATCTTTGGAAGTTAACAACAAAGCAGAACACTGGAGAGTGAGATAATCAGGCCCATAACTTGTCTGCACTACTGAGACATACACACATGCAGCTCTATGCAAGGAGGTATCTAATGGGCAATATTCAATTATAGTTCTGAGGAAATACCTAACATAGCAGTCTTCATATTTATGGAAAAACAAAAGGTAAAACAAAGTAACTGTGTTCACTGGTAGTATATCTGCTTCTGTTTTGTAGGCATGATTTTTCAATAATGTTTTTTAGGCTGTTTTTGTTTTGTTGAAAAAAACCATGATAGAGGAAAAGGCCATTTCTTGCATCTGCCATCTGTCATATCTCCACAAGAGATATTCCCACAGCTGCCACCATAGATGTTTCTCCACAAATAAAATAATCAAAATTTGTGGGCTCTCTGCATTCCCATTGGAGAATGTAGTTTATTTCATCCAAGACATCAGATGTGCTCATTGAAGTTATGTGAGTGAAACCGAACAATCATTGCTCACCAGAATGAACTCGCCAGCATTGCTTATTACAGGACTGAATAACCCAGTTGCCATCAGGACAGCATTGTTCCCAAAACATTTCTGACCACCATGGCTAGAAAAATACAATTGTCTATGTAATTGAAACCTTACCCCAGAAGATGACAATTTCACAAAAGAGAGTCTTTTCCCCTCTGATATTTGTCTGACAAACAGAGGGATGTGTATACCAGTGAGGGGAGACAAAAAGGCATCATTTATTGCTTCATGTGTGCCATTCACTTTGAAATTGAAGTCTGGTACCTTAAAGACCTGCTAAAGAAGAGTTCCCTGCTATAGAACTGAGGTCCTGATAGGATGAAGTAGTAGAAGATTGTGGTTAAACACCTGGGAAAACTCAGCACAGGTATCTCATTTAGTGCCTGTGTTATTTCATGCGTTTTGTGGCTGTTTTCATTTAAAGACAAGTAGAGCACACTCTTCTCTAAACACCTGTCCACAGGTATTTTGGGTATTACTAATAATACTATAATAGCAGAAATACTGAAAGCCAGATCACTGGGTTGGGAATTTTAGGCGGGCTGTAAATGAGATTCCCTTAACGTGCAGCAAATGGACGGGTTTAACTAGAAATTTCTGTAAAGATTCTCTTTTGCTCTTCTGCATTCTGGTCTTCTCTAACCTATAGCCAACTGAGGTAGTGAATAGAAATTTGTGTCCAGCAGCAACTGGGGTGGGAAAAGGTGGAATGTGCTTGCCCAGAACTGCAGGAGAGTGAGATGGCAGGTAGGAAACCCCTCCTATGCACTCAACCCACCCAGCTAGCTGAGTTGCTAAACTCATCACCCCTTTCAGTACCTACTTTTTATTTTTTAAAAAGGAGCCATGTGAACAATTTCTGTGATCACTAGGTGAGTTTCCTGAGAACTAAGACAAAATGTTATGTTCTGTACTCTGCTGCCTGCATAATTTGACATGTAATGCACTTTCTAGTTTTGTCTGAGTAGCATATCATAGAGAGGTTAATTGGATGTGTTATTTTTAAGTAGCAGGATAAAGGACACTGGAGAGGTAAAATGAAGCTATGGAAATTTGAAGAATGCATTAGGGATAAATGTTAGAAATTACATACTGAGTAACATCTAGACTATTAAGGATATTTGTAAGGAAGGGTACCTTTTTTTCACCCTAATATGTACTGAAATGGATACCTCGAGCTCCTCTACTTTCTTTTTAAATTCAATTTTTTGGCTTGCACTAACATGCTCATCATAAAATGTATGAGCCCTGTATGCCAAAGGGAAACAACATAAAGCGCAGCTATGACAGAAAAAGCTGCACACATTATTTAGAAATATATGCTTTCATTTTCCTGCATGACACAGATATATAACGCTGATTTTTTTCCTTAGTTGCTACTCAGTGGTTTACCTCCTCCTGAGTGTATCATAACTTTCATGTCATATATCTGAGCTCCATCCAAGCACGATATATTTCTTCCCACTCTGTAAATAGAAGCAGATTAACTGATTATCTTGTAATGCTGGGGTTTTTCAATAATATCCCTGAGATGGAGGAGCAAAACTTTAGGCAAGGTTAAGTTAGGCAAGTGCATTCATCTTGCTCTATTTAAGAGTGTCTTTAATTGTGCTTTTGTTTGTTTGTTGTTTGTTTTCCTGCTAGAGCACAGATGTGGTTTATTTCAAAATACGGATTACCTGTGTATGGCTACATGGCTTGTGCTTTCCAGACATTTAGTAGGATGAGTGGTCTTCCTGAATGGAGGGAAGTTTTGCTTGTATATGTATTTGGATAATTTTGTGAGTGTCCAGAAAGATTCTCAAACTCTTGACAAGTATAAGGAGTTAGAGTAAATGTACTGAAGAACGAAGCAAGTGCTTCAGTATGTTCAAATGGTTTTTTAGTTTTAAAGTAGCATTCCCTTGGACATACTTACATTCTGGCTTATGCTTCTGGCCTTTACCCAAGTGTGGAGCCCAGCTAGACAGAAAACTAAAACATAGTGGCAGTGAAAATGAATAGGAACTTTTGGTCCTACAAGAGATATTGACTTGAGTGCCAGTTTTAGGACATTATTCATTTGGATGGATTTTGGCAGGAGTAGGTGAAGGAATGGTGGCTTAATGTTCTTTTCCCTAGTTCTGTCAAATTCAGTATATCTGTCTTGAAGTTGTATTGGTGGTAGTGTGTGTGTGCAGCCTGGGAACTGTTGGTCCTTCAGGAAGTTCATGCAGTACTTTATTGATGTCTGTTTTTCACTACAAAAACCCCCTAAAAAACCCCAAAGTGACTTTAACAGGAACGAGTAGAACACACTGCAAAATTGTCCAGAGGCAATTTCTCATTATATCCTAATAGAGTAAATGTGAGATTTCCACCACAGGTAGGCACAGATACATTGGCACAGACATTTGGAGGTGGTATTTGAGACATCCCCATAGGGCTGTTGGATATGATGCAGATCATATCGGATATCCTGGCAGTGGTAGCTGGAGGCCAGGCAACCTATGCTGGGCAAGGAATTGAGTCAATGCTGTTCATTTGGTAGAAAAAATTGTGGTGGGTGTTGTTTTTTGGGGGGATTTGGTTGTTTTTTGGTTTTTTTTTTTTTTTTTTGTTTGGTTTTGTGGTGAATGAAGTGTGCTGTGTGGAATATTTAGTTGTGCTACTATATACCATAATTCTCGAGAACTTGTTATTGAGACTTGTCTTCCCCGGAGTCATAAGGCAGTAGGGTGCTGCTTCCTGCTTCTTAAATACATAATAAAGTTACTAGCTGTTGATGTTCAGTGTAGCTAGGTTGATATTCCTTTTTGAAGTATGTCTAACACCTTGTAGTCTAATTTGGATTTTGACGTGGAAGAAGTCAATTCTGGAGCTGGGATAGGGACCGTGTCCCCATTACTAGTGGCATTTCTCTTCCCTGAAGGTTAAAGTGAGAAGCATCACCAGATTAGTGCTGCTTCTTGTATGTCTGAGTCAGGTGCTGTCACTGTGACATGTTTTTCCTATTGCTTCTGAAATATTTTTTGACATTCAGCCTTATGTTAAGCATGTAGTTGTCAATAACTTCTGTGACTAAGAGGCCTTGTCCTCATGTCATGCTGCCCCCAATTATGACAGCTGTAGAGTCTACAGAGCTATGCTGTAATGAGGCAAGGGAGCTGGAGAAAAGTAAATAGTTGTTAAAGTAGCTAGGTATGCTAAGAATTTAATTTTCTTGAGCAGCACAGGCAACTGGCATTTCAGTGGCTTTGCATAAGACATTTTTTTAGTTGTCAGAACTCAGATGAAGAGGAGCTGTAATGCACTGTGATAAAATGTCATAACGTAAGGACAGAAAGAACTTGGACATACGCAGATATGTCCCTGTGGATCAAGGAGCGATCAAATTGTACAATTACTAATATACACTGGTAGTTAAAACTGCACATTTCTTTTCTTATAACCTGTTGTGCTTGAGTCTGTAAGTGCCATGGAACTGAGAGCTTTATTTAGAAGAGGTAACATTTTTGAATGCATTTCAGTTCACATGAAAAGTAGGGGCCAAGAGCAGTGATTTTGGGGCATACACCATTCAAACAGCGCTGAACTCTTGGTTTCTAATGTGTACCAGTTCCCTGTTTTACTACTAATGCCTGTTGATTCTACTTAGTAATAGCATTACTAACAGCATGTTCCAATTTCTACTTTTTTCCTACCTTTTTAATATAAACCAACTTCACAACTTTGGTGTATGGGCAGGTAGAATTGTGTCCACCATGCTAATGTTCCACTCCACCTTAACTGGAATGAGCCTATCTCCAAAGGCACATTTATTGATGCTCTTCAGCTGGCTGCATAAACTTGCTTCCTCAGAGAAATCTGATTAGAATTCAGTCATCAGATAGCCCAACAACTAAATTTTAAGATTCTCCTGAATAACTTGCATGCCCAAGAGCAGCTTGCCCTGTGTGAGACAGGTCCATCACCAGGAGCATTCTGAGCCTGTCCTAGCAGTTACATAAAATTGTTTTGTTCAGAAGCAAGACCAGTTGATTTTCTTTCCTGGACAAACATGAAATCCCCTGGGAACTACAAACAAACAAACCAACCCAAAGATTTGAAACATTACGGGCACACAGTTCAGTTGTGCTGAGACACAATTTAAAAGCCTGATAGCATCTCTTGAATGTGGCCATATGCAATGCCAGAGATGTGTGCCTGAGCAAAATACCTGGTCTGTTAAATGCTTACACAGCTGGTGAGGGGTACGTATATATATATATATATATACAGTAAAATAGAAACCTGTGTACTGGCTCTTTACTCTCCCAGACAGAACCATTCTCCAGGACCTGAGCAGCCTGCCTTTAGTAAGGCTTAGGAAAAGGAGAAAACTGCCCCAGGGTGTGCACTGATGCTATTTATCATATTTTTATTACTTGTTTACTACAACCAAAAATATTGGAGAGGCTGAAATGTTTCAGCATTGCAGATTTCATTATTTTCAGATCTGAAGTGCAGTGTGTCTGATCCTAGTTGCACAAATTAAATACTAATAATCATTCAGCAAGGTGAGTCCTCTGTGTATTGCAGATAATAACCCTTGTTTTAGAAAATATACATTTGTCTAAGTTTGTAATCTGTATAATTCACTGAAATGGAGATGAATGTAATAAAATGACCCTTGGGTAAAGAGATCTTTTTGTTTTGTTTCTGGAGGGGGAAAGTTTTCCTGAAACCCTGTCACTCCTGGATGAGCTGATTAATTTTTACCTTCGTTATATCCCTGTTTTCCACTACACTGCAAAGCATGAATAAGCTCGTGGCTTTGTCTCTGATGGTTTGCCCCCTATATTTCTCTGTGTAAATTCTTTTATTCATTTCTGTGCTTACCAAGTCAGAGTTTGCTTGCCAGTGATTGAAATTCTGGACTGAGCAGTACCAGTTAGACGAATTTACTTGTGTGGGTTAGATTCTCCTGAAATGCTTTACTTTGGAGTTATGTTTATGAGTGGTCTATCTTCCCTGTGCTGCACCTTCCCAGTATTAAGCTGGCTAGGGAGCAGAGATTCAAAGAGAAAACAGCTACTTCTTTTGCAGTTATAATGAGATAATATCATCAAAAGGTGCCTCCTTTAGTTACCTACATAACTTACTTAGTGTAATGGTGGTTTGACTGAAATACAAGTGCAAAAATATAAATAGTATATAAATGGCAGGCCATAGTTTACCTCAGGGTAGATCTGCTCAGTCTACCTTATGCCATATCTGAGGAAAAATAAGGATGATTTGGGATTCAGGGTGGGAAGCAGACATGCCACTGAGGTGACTTTTAACTGTTGCTGTGTTTGAGCAAGCACAGAAAAGAGAATGCAAACAGCTGATGGTTTCCTTTAATAAAGCTTTTCTGTCTAAATTTAGAAAATTCTTTGCCAAGTCTCCAAAGGATCTTTCCAGAGACAGTGAAAGTGCTCATAAATAACCCCTCACCCTAGTAACAATACATAACACAGCCTGGATTGCTGGGATTTCAGCATCCCCTGACCAGCTGGGTATTGTGCAGCTGTCAAGCCTCTGCAGCTTCCCTGTATTGCTAACAGCCTATGATAACAATAATTTTAAAAAATCAGCAGAAAAGACTTTTCTTTGTGTTTTTGGAATGGTTGTTAACTCTTACTAGTGCAACATTTCTTCTTTAGTTGCTGTCAATAAAAGATTGTGTCTTTGGCATGAGAAATTTGTAGTGGCAGCAGCGGCAGCTCTTTGGCAGCCCTGCACTCTCACCAGGCTCCTGAAGATAAACAGTGTCTGAAGTCCTTGGTGCCATAATGCCTCTGTTTTATTCCTGATTTTTGCTGCAGGTCGGGGAGTTCAGAGCCCACGCTGCAGAGTGGACAGCCAATGTCACCGCCGAGTTCAAGGAGACCCGAAGGCGCCTGAGCGTGGAGATCTACGACAAGTTCCAGCGGGCCACCTCTATCAAAAGGAAACTCTCTGCAGAACTCGCCGTCAACCACAACCAAGACCTGACTCCCTGCAAGAGAACGCTGTCAGTGAACCACCTGACCAGCGAGAAGGACCTCTTGCCAGCTCTGACAAAGACGGACAGCATTTACATGAATGGGTTGACGCCGCACTGTGCAGCAGAAGAGATAGCCGTGATCGAGAACATTAAGTAGCTGTGACTTTGGATCCCATTCCTTGGGAAGCTCTTGGCTTAGACTAGCCATACACGTTTTTTTCTCCACCCTGTCGATGACCAGTGCTAGCAGCATTTTATATGTGTGCATGAGTTCCACAGAAAAACTACAGTCCTGAGTTACCATTGCATCTCTTCAGAGACACAAAGACGAATGGCATTGCTGTTTCCGAAAGATGCCGGAGCAAGCAATGTTTTCTGCCTTTATCTGCCCAGACTGTTTTTCACTTCTAATGTGCCATATGGCCTCCACGAATGAATCTCACTTGTTTATGGTAACAATGTAGCTTTGAGGGATCAGTCCTTAAAATTTCAGGGTCTACCTTACTGAGCCTAGGAATGGACCATTTCTGGACTACAACACATTTGTAAATGGCAAGAAATTCTTATGCAGCCTTTTACCTAAGAAATTTTGGTCAGTGCCTTATCTTTTGAAGAACCAGAACCTCTACAGTTCCTGTACAACTTTTGTTTGTTTGGGTTTTTTGCATGAGAAATGTGTTTCATTTAAGCTTTCGTTCTTGAAATGATGGTGTTTCAAAGGTGTCTGTTGTGGAGATACCAACCAGCACGAATGAATGCCAAAACTCAACAATCATCAATTGATGTTCTTAGCTCCAAATTTAAAGGCACTGCAGTTTCAAAAGTTGCAAACCTGTCCCCCAGAAGCATTTTGTTTTACTCAAGTCCAGCTGATACTTCTTCATGCTGACTTGTAGGATTTGTAGACCCTTTTCAGGTCTTAGTTTTTCAAGCAGTGTTCAGCAGTTGTTTTTCTCTGCATCAGATGTACCAAAAAAATCCGCAGCTTATCTATCACTGAATTATTTGGTAGATAACAAGAGCAAATAAAAATTACTGTTTTGATGAGAGGCAGGGGGAGGCTTTTAATTGCTGTGTTCTAATAACCGTATCCAAAAAACAATGCAGAAGAATACAGCTATTTTTAATAAGCATAAACCTTCTGCCAGATATTTGGTATGAAAAGGATTCTTAATTTCCTTTTTAAGTCAAGTCACCCTAGAGGCTACATGATATTTTGCCCGGGAATCCTGGTGGAGTGCTTTCCTGAATGTCATGTGGGCTGCCTGTGCCAGAGCTGTGGCTAACGTGGGAATGCAATTGAAACTGGTATCACTGTGACTTTCTACATCTCAAATAGAGATGGCTCTGAATATCAGTGCAGGCATGAGGAAGAGCTGATAAATAGCACAATCTGAATACCGATGATTGTTCTGACAGGATAGGCTGACAAGAAGCAGATCTAAACCAGACTATGGGTTTTCTTTATTGGTTTTAAGAAAACACATTAATTTTGTACCTTCTGTTTTGCTTATAGATGTACATGAGATTCAGAAGAAATGCAGGATGGAATGGATAATTTTGCATTTTTTTTCCTTATGTTAGTCTATTGTAACCTGGCTGTACATAAAATGAATAGAACAGGCCTTAAAGAAAAATTTAGGCTCTGTAAATTAAAAAAGAATGGGACTTTGCTGATTGGGCATGATTCAAGTGGCAAATCTTACAGCATCTCTGACCATTAGATAACATGCAAGATATGAATGTTCATGTTTTTTGGATGCTTAGCTTGTTTTCTAATAAATATAAGTTAATATGTAAATTCAGTGTAAATATCAGTCAATTAACATTTACAGAGAGTACGCTTTTAAAACTAAGGAAGTTCCATGACACAGCACCGAGCAATGCTCTTATAACAAAGACCCTTGTCTCCCCAGCACAGTGTTCTGAATGTCCACATGGCAAGGGTTCTTCTTGCCGTGTATAAACTGTGAATTGTAATGAAAAATAAAGTTTTTAATTAAAATAAGCTTTCCTGAATCTCCTGCTTGCTACAACTGGAATGCTAAGGAATAATTTGTGAAACTGATTTTTATGCTTTCATTGGTTACAGAGTATAGCAGTTTGCCACCTGCTTTAATTTAAGCTGGTTTAGCAATAAAGGCTTGGCTTACCCAGCACAGAAATTACTATTTTTTTCTTGATATTAAAAATGATGCTCTTTGGTTGACATACCTTAAGTTGTGTTTCTTGCTGTTTTGTTTCAAAAACTTACCAGGATTCAGTTTTTTCCATCTCATGCCACAGAGCTTCTGGCAATTGCTCCATCCTTGCCCTGGGGAAGGCGCAGGGGGCTCTGCCCCTCTGTCCTGCTGCTTCTTGTGTGGTTTCTGGTGCCTTTCTGCAGAATGTGTGAACAAGCAGCTCTGAGGGTGGTAGTCTCTCACAATGCAGCAGTCGTTCCTACAGTGAATATTTTACAGGGGCCTCTGCAATTAGGTCTTGGCCAAGGGAATAAGAGCTCACATGAGCATGGTGGTAAGTTAGGAAGGCTGGGGGTTTTTTTATTGTTTTAATCTGATTTGTGGATTAGTGCCTTTTGGAGCTGATTTTTCAGAAAGGGACAGGTAACGTTCAAAGTTTATTGTCCTTGGTTCCCTGAGATATCTTAGGTTAAAGCCTTGTACCTCTCTAACCAGCTTGTTTCCAGTTACCAACCTACAGAAATACTTAGCTTTGTGTTTCTTTCATTTTAAAGAAACTTTTGGGCATCTCAGGATCTGCTGAAAAGAGCACATTTTTTGGAGATCCTGTGGCAATGTTTGAATGCAAGTATGGATACTTAAATCCATTCAGTTTTTATTTGCTTTGACTTTTTGAGTATGATCCCTGGGAAAAGAACCCCTGGTAACTCATGTATAAGATATTTCTTTTTTCACTTTTGTAACAGATCTAAATTATCCTCCCTTATCAAAATAGATTTAGCTGTGGGGAACAAAGCATAAACAAATAAAATCCTTTATCTGAAAGTTTAATAACTGAAGAAGAAAAGATGCCACAGTCCAGATGGTGTAGGTAGGTAGGTAGAGTTATCATGATCCAAACATGTCCAGTGCCATTAAAGTTATTGGAAAATCTTTTTCTCCCTCTCCACATACAGTGATAGACCACAAATGCTGAGGATGGCTCGGTTAATTTATAATACTTGATGAACTCAAAGGTTTTTCTCTTTATTCCCGTAAGAGCAGATTTTTGTATTAAAAAACCTGCCTTTCTTGCCTCTGGAAATTTTGCATAGCTCGTTTTCCCTTCCAAATATGGAGCTACCCAAGCATGAATTAGGATCCATTTGTACCCTCTTTTCTGCCACCCATACATGGAAACATTTCAGACTGCTAATATGTTTGGTACTTAAGCAAGCTTGTGGAAATAGTAAGGGACTATTTGCTTTTATACTAAAAAAAAAAAAGTCATTGGGAAAGTGCTCTGGATGGGAGGCAAACAGTGGCACAAAGGATCTGTAAAGGCACATGTGCCACCTAACAGAACAATTTATTTTTTGGTATTAAACCATTAATAAAGCCAATCTGACATCTCTTAAAGGGGCAGCTAGAGTGATCTGTATTGTTTACTGTTGGCTGTGATTATCTTACCTTTTTTTTCTTTGTATTCTTTGGAGTCTGGTAAAGTGTCTGTGCTGGTCAAACCCTCCAGTTTTGGATAGCTCTGTGTGCTGGCCAGGGAGATCGAGTTGCAGAGAATTTGTACCGTGTCCAATTCTTGCTTGAGTACCGGGGCAAGAGCTCTCTTTGGCATCCCCTCCATGTGCTTTGTAGCTCCAGGCTTCATCTCCTCCTATTCCTAATGGTTAGGGAGCCTTGAGGTGCTACTCTCAGAGCAGCAGAAAGTGTGGAAGGAACAAACCCAGAATCTTGCTGAATCTCATGAACACCCCAGCCGTGTCTGCCTCTCTCCACCTCTTCCTGATTCCATAGGAGGAAAGCTTGAGGGTAACAGGAACCCGCAGCGAGCTAAACCTCTAAAGGTGCCCACCCTTGACCTGAAATGGACCTTCCTTAGGTCACACTGGGAGACCACGATGGCAGGTGGGAGATCTGTACATTTGTCTGGAGTTCTTGCTCCTCCAGCATTGTTTCTACACCAGTGACCTCTAAAGAGAAACACAACACACCCTGAAGGAGAAAGGAGGCTGCTCTGCTTGGCCAAATCTACGTGCACATCAGAAGTGGGTATACATTTATAACTAATTCCTGGGAAGGAGATTTTCCTGTCAAGGAAACTACCTACAGTGTTGAAATACAGCAGTAATGCTTCTAATAAATTCCTGTCATACAGTTATGTGATAATTAACTTTTCTTTCCTACACTGCAGAACTGCTTGAAAGGAAAGGATTTTTTGTATGTGGAGAAATACACATTTTGCATGACTTTCAGAGTTAATTATTTTGTCATTAAAAAACTAGAATAATTTTTTTTTGTTTCCATTGCCCTGCAGATTTAAATGAACAACATAACCTTACAGTGAATAAAGAGTTCCTTTTGGGAAAGGTAGACAAGTCGCTGATTTACTGTTATTGGAAATAACAAACTGTTGAGCTACATGGAGATTAAAAATGTCATCTTTTTCATTTAAGCAAGCATTCTCTGCTTTGCCAAATTATTGTTACAATTGTAAAGACCCTTTGCGAGAATCAATAGTAGTTTTATTGTACTTGGAAAACTTGAGTATTTCAATTTTAGGCCATTGCTTATCACGCTTTTATCAACTTTCAGAGGAATGCATTGAATAAGCTTGTAAACAAGTACATTACTCATTGTAGAACAATAAGTCGCTTTCATACATAACAACAGATACAGTAGCATATGCAGCTTTATATTCTGGACCCAGATATATCTGTGCCTTCAATATGTATTGACATTGCTGCATCTTCTTAAATTGACTAAAAAACCCACTTTGGTGTAACGACTATAGTTTCATGTAAACTCAGTGATTTGAAAATATAGCTCAATTTTAAGTCAGTATCTTAGAAAATCAATAGACTTCACAACTTTTTATGAATTATAACAGTCTATCCACACTGGTGATGTAATAAATAATGTCTTATTGATTGCCAGTTTTAGTTATTTCTGAATATTAGTTGTTTTCCTCCCTTGTTGCTGGAGACAGATAATTATGAAGAAAGCAGCTCATTTCCTTGGTTTGTGATCAATACACTGTGACTGGGCTGCTGGTATTAGAATTCCTAGTGGTTAAAACTGAGGTATTATGTTCTGCCTCCACTAATTACTAATAGTAGCCTTCATTAAATTCTCCAGGTGCACTGATTTTTCTGGGAATGTCACAAGAGTGTTTATATAGACCTCTCTAGTTTGACTTTGGCAAACAAATGTCCTTAGTGGGAAGCTCCTTTAGAAGGATTGACTATATTAATTCAATTGTTAATAACAGCTAACTCTCAAGACTAATTATATACAGCCAGACCTTCATCCTCCAGAGAAAGGCATATAACACACATATAATAGAGATCCTGGTGGGAACATACTATTTGTCACTAGTAATCATATTCTTCAGAAGATGATCAACAGCCTGAAATTACTTCCTAAACAGCGGTTTAGTGTTAAAAAAGTTTTTTTTTCTTTCACTGTTAGTTTGATCCTTCAAATTAAGCACGGTGTTCTGAGAAGTTTTGCTGAAGCATTATACTTGCTGTGAGAGATGTATTTTAGTCTTGTTTGGTGCAGGGGATACTGAGACTAACTTTGCTGGGTGACTAGAAAAGTGAACATGTGTGTTGAAAACTTTCTCATGGAAACATGAGAGAATACATCACTGTACTGCTGATGTTGACTTGTGTACCAGTGACAGCTCTGCTTCTGTTTTGTGTGGGTTTTGCTTTTTCTGCAAAGATTATACTATTCAGGATTCACACACTCAAGCGTGCAAAGCCCACTAGATCTGGTAGAAAATATAATAGAGAGGTTCTGCTTTAACTATCCCAGCTATAGTTAGCTTACTCTTCTTTGTGATGTATTGACATTCAGAACCATTTGTCACCTCGCTTGTTCTGCAGCAGAAGAGAGGGAATTTACAGATTTAAAGGCATCATGTTGCACTTTTGGACAGAATAATAGGCCAAGAGTTGCAGCCTGGGCCCTTCTGAACTGCAGACTGATAAGTCACAAAGTCTGAATGCTTTTTTTAATAGAGAATACCACAGTGGTTTGTAGCAAAAAGAAGCATAAAAAATCAGGCTCCGCTGTGAGAAGTGAAAGTGGGAGTAACGTGTCATGTACTATTGTACTTTGTAAAGTGGAGGTGGCACAGACACAAAGACCTTTTCATTTCTCGGTGTCCTCAGGGACTGCCAGAAGAGAGTCAGAGTGTAGCCTGCATTATATCACTGTGCTCTTGCTCTCTTGCAAGCTCAGAATGTGCCCCAGCTGCAGAGGTACTGTGCTTTCCTTGGTGCCACTCGGCTGCCAGTGATGGGGTAGCTTCACAGGGGTACACCTTCTCTTGCTTGTATGGCACAGGTGGAGTAAGAAGAAATGGGCTTGGCTGTTGTAGGAACAATGTGTTGCCCTTTGGAAAGAGGTGGGACACACCTGAATGCTGGACAAATTTCACTTTGGCTAATATGAAGTCCTTAAAACTGTTTCACATAGAGAAAGATTTTTGGAATAATCCTATTTGCTTTACCATGATCAGAGCAGAGGCTGCAGTTTTGTTTTATCACTGCAGCTGCATGCTGCTTTTGAGTTTGGCTTGTCTCTGAATGAGCAAGACTAGCGCAGAATTAGCACTGGAAACGGTTTCTACTTATGTAGACAGAAAATACAAGAAAAGAGCTCCTCGCGAATTAGAAATGACAAAATTCCTCTAAATTCAAACTGCTGGTTGGTGATCATGGAAATCAGGTTTAGAAAGGAAAACTAACTTTTGCTGCCAGTATAGGATGGCTGTATTTGCACATTTTTGCTCTGTACTTACCGTCCTTTAACAGAGCCGCCTGCTCCAACAGTAAAGGATTACAATGGAGAACGTGTAAAGCCCTTAACTACAGAGCACACCACAAACCTTTCTTCCTTTTTCTTACAAATCATAAGACAGTTTCCTGTACAGAAAAAGCAGAGTGCAGAAATGCACAACTAGCTACAAAGATAAGTCAGGATATTTTCCTTTCGTTCTTTTTGTTGTTGTTTCTGTTTGTGTCTGTGGGCTAAAGTTAAAAGACTTCATGCATTTTAATGTGGCATCTTGCATAATAAATGTAACTCATCGAAGCAAATTTATGTGCTGTATGCCTC
The DNA here is from genome assembly GCA_013400235.1 of Oriolus oriolus. Taxonomy (NCBI): domain Eukaryota; kingdom Metazoa; phylum Chordata; class Aves; order Passeriformes; family Corvidae; genus Oriolus; species Oriolus oriolus. The sequence goes on from VXBT01004539.1 coordinate 489,054, forward strand.
TGGTTTGCACATTTTGGTCCTGTTAGAAGCTAAAATCCTTCTCCCCTGTAGGTGAAAAAGGGCTATTGTGATAAAACATGCATGAGAAATGGTTGAGATGGAATAAGCCTCTGACCAGTGTTTTCCTTATTAATATGATGGAAATTTTGAAAAGAATTTGTTGCCGTGGAGACTGTGGCATGACATGATGCTTGAAGAGGACATGATCATGTGCAGATCAGCATGGGGTTGCCATGCTGTGCAATACCTAAAGTAGCTGTTGGAAATGCATGCAACCAGCACAAAGCTGCTTTTCTATCTCTTCCAGCATGTCTGCCTGCCAGTTTGGTAACTTAGCAGCAAAAAAAAAATTTTTTTTGAAGCCAGTTGGAGGAAGAAGAAGATAGGGGATACTATCCTGAACAATAGGGACAGCTGTGGTGATTATATCAAGTTCTCAAGTGTCCTTTTCTCCACCTGTGCTATTTGGGAGCTGTGTGAGAGACATACCTTGACAACTGAAGTGCTATCTCACCTCTGCAGATATATAGCTTGGGCTTGAAATTGCCTGTAAGCCTCCACTAACTCAGAAATAAAGAAACTAAAAATGAGTTCAAAGAAGTAATAGCAAGTTTTTGGAGACAGTTATTATCTTGGGGGCTTTTGATGGTCTGTCTGTATTTGAGCTATACTTGAGGTAAGGGATTATTACAAATTGGCATGAAAAATCAGGGTACTCTAAAGTCAGGTCCTTTACACCTAACTTTGTATTCCTCTAAAATCTCACAGATAATGGTGAAAACCAGAATTAAAAATCATTATCCTGAAAATTCCTTACAGAAACCCCCAAACAACAAAACCCAAACCAGTCAAAATACAAATTCTACGAATTCATTCTTTACTCAGTATTTTCCAGCAGTATCCCCCCACTATAACGTGACTTTTTTCCTATTTCCCTTTTTAGCATTTTATTTTGCATTTTTTGTGTTGTTCAGAGGTCAGAGAGGAGTTTGAGAGCTAGGTTTATGTACTCTATTCCAGTTTGTGGCTTACTCAGGGAACAGCAAGATTAACTTCTTTAGCACAGGTAACAGTTGCATTGGAATGTCTGTAAAAAAAATCCTAAAAACAACCAACCAACAAAAAACTCTAACATGCAAAGCATTCTGGATTTGGGGGGGTTCTTTGTTTTCTTTTTATTGCTGCAGATTACAGAATGACAGAATATTCTGAGTTGGAAGGGGCTCACAAGGATCATCAAGGCCATCTCTTAAGTGGATGGTCTGAATGGGGATTGAACCCACAACTCTGTTATTATCACCATGGTGTAACCAACTGAGCTGATCTCAGGGTCCGAGCTCCAGCACATGCTTCCCTTCGTGCTTGAGAGAAGCTATCTACAAGTATTTCATTTCCTTTTCTTCAATCTCTAACAAATTCTCTTTTCCAGTGGTAAAAAGACAGAGTCCTTTATGGCTACTGTCGCTCCCAGAGCAAATTTGTTGTGGTCACTCATTTTGTTTCTGTTTTGCTGAGATATTCCATGTCTGTCTGTATCCTTGTACTTTTACTTGTCCTGGGATTTGGAGACAAGGGTCACCTCTTGGCTCTCTGTTCTACTCTGTGCCCTGCACAAAGAAGTTCTCTGTTCGTACTGCAGAAATGCAGATCCATGGTGTGATCATAGAGTTGTATCTTTTTACTGGCTTGGATACCAAAATGCCTCATTTGTGTCTTGTGGCAAGGCAAATGAGTCATCTTGAATACCCCAACCACAGGGACTGCTGGGAACTTCTCACATTCCCTTGATCCTTTGGTTTGTTTATTGCCCTAGATATCTAGTGAAGTGCATGGTGACTCTGAAGAAAGGAAAACTGTTGCTTATAGAAGAAATATTTTTGAATTAGGATGTTAAAAAAAAATTGCTGTGTGTTCATGGAATTAGGATGACACTATAATTCTTAACTAATGCAGTTTACTGGGAATGATTTGTGCCTGTGTAATAAATAAAAAGCAGTGAAAAGTATGGGAACCACAGATAACCTGCAAATTTTGTTCGTAAGGTTTATTTGAGAGCACTCTAAACATCTGTCAAGTCATCATAATGACAAACATATAAAATTAAAACCAGCATTTGGGGTTTGGACTTTTCCCCAGAGCAGAATCCCTGGCTCACTGCAACTTCCCAGTGTAAGGCTGGAAAATGGCACTCATTAAATATCCTAATTTTTCTTCAGAACAGGCAACCCTTTGATTACAGACTCCTGGCAAGTGCATGAAGGGGAATAGACTGTGGCCCCATGCTTCAGGCTGGAGCAATATTTACCTCCATATTCCCTTTCATGGGAGATGACAACAATTATTAATTTGCTAAAAGCTATGCTACCGAATTTCGGTAAAATGCTAGACATGGATCTGCCTTGATACATGAGCTAGCCAGATTGGTGGAGTGCTTCAGGGGTGAAAAATCCAAATCCATTGGCAGGTGCATGAAATAAAAAAATAGACAAGAGAAAATATAAAAGGAGAGCCTTGCTTTGAGTGTTGCCTCCAAGAATCAAAAGCCCAGGAAGCAGAGTCCTGTTTTTCATGTCAAGTAAGCTGTCACTGAAGGCAACATGAGAGCCTTCTCCTGGGAAGCAGAGTTATTTAAAAGGATGTCCTTCCAGCTGGGCAGAATACGAGGCCACAGTCTCATCCCTATACATCTTTGACAAACTGTCCCCCAGTCTCCTCCTGGAACAGGGTAAAACAGGGTAGTTCCTACCCAAAGGAACTGAAGGATTGGGCAAAAAAATAGGAACACAGTGTTTTTGGAGAGAATTTCAATGCTGTGTGCATCTCCAGGGTTCTAAAATTTGGATGAAATGTGTTGTTAAAATGTCTTTCCAACCATTTTCTTTGATCCTGTTTTTGAAATTATGCTATTGTGTAGTTTCTGAATAAGGGCAATAACAACAAAAGTCTTTTCTTGCAGTTTTTTCTCACTTGCTTGTGCAGTTGAGCCTCACATATAAATATCACAACTGCTTCTGCTCCAATAACCCACAGAGGGATATTGTCTTCAGAAAAAAAGTGGGAAAGCGAGGACATTGCAGGAAAGGCTCTGCTCTAAATCAACACCAAGTCTTAGTATTTGCAAAAGCACAATTTATGCAGTGAGTGGGAGCTTAATACAAGCGCAATTAAGTGTAATGACGTAGCTAATCTGCCTGGATGTTCATTCAGCTTGGCACTCAAGTCCTACAAACCCAAGTCACCTCCAGGTCCGCGGGGGTCTGCAGCCACCTCAGCTCACTGCCCCTATACCTGCGTGGCAGAAGGGCCAAAAGCAGCTGTGGCCATCTCGCAGCTGATCCCTGTGGTGACGAGGGGCACCGAACTGGAGCTGTCCTAAGCTGTGCAAACTCTGTTCCCTTCAGACCTCTTCTGCTGGCTCCGCACTGGAAAGATTCCCCCCCCGTGTATCACAGTGGCAAACGTGGATTCAGGCTGGAAGCAGAACAGTTGCTTTGCTGTGGCACTTCAGATCACCTGAGCTTCTGGCAGATTTGCTGGTTCAACTGGCAAATTTCTGAATAAGTGACAGAGTGTCCTGAGCTGCCTGGAGGTGACGGAGCAGCTGCCTCAATGTTCTTTTGAGGTTCTTCATTCTGTAGAGCAGCCAAACCTACTAAAGATGCTTTTTCCACCCAAAGGAGTGCTTGTCCTGTCTTTGTCACTCTCGGTTTATTCCATATGTAGGAGGATAGATAGGCTGACAGATGAGGGTTGGTTTTTTTTAATAAATTAAGCTAGGAAAAGGAAATGGATGAAGGGGAGGAGCTCAGCTTTTTCTTCATGCTTCTGCAATGTCACTCCTCACACCACCTGAAAATCTTGTCAAAACCTTCAAGCCCATAGAGGGGAAAAAATGGTCATGGTATCACTTACCTAAAAGAAAAAAATAAAACACCTACCCTGGAAAAACACTTTCTAAGGCAATCTTTATGTATCTAAGACTCAAAAGGAACAAGACACAGTATGTCTAAATTTTGCTTTGAAAATCACATGGAGATGACGAGCACAAGAGATGAGGCTGGAATATCATGTGGTGGGACTGATCCATTCCGTCGTGTCCCATTTTTGAGTGACCTCTGTGCAGCTGAATTCTTACACTATGTAAAAGCACCAGTCAGCTGCTGGTTTCGGGTTTTTCGTGGAATAAAATATACAGTTAATTAGCATACATTAGAATAACTTTTAGCCCTCACTTTTATTATATTAAAGAACATTTTCCTTCCGATTCATAAGTCCTCAAGTTTAAAAGATCAAGCTTGACATAAATAAATCTGAAATGACAGAGACAGAGACCTCTGATCAAACGAGGGAATGCTGAGCTTTTCAGCTGACATGAAAGACTAATTACTGAAGCGAGACTTAATAATTGATGCTTTCATTCAGTAGAGCTCTGAGATTTAGGTCCAATAAAGAATTTATATACCTAAAAATAGTAAATACAGAACCCAGTTTTCCATCATTTGGTCCCCAGATAGGGATCTAGAACCCTGTGCACACTATTGAGGCCCTAGAGCAAGAAAAGAAAGCAGTCAAGAAAATTTCTCAGATCATCAGCTGGGGGTGAAGGTTGGTGCCCTGAGCCTGCCCAAAATTAGCCAGGCTAAACATGACTCTGTTGATGCAGGGATGTGGCGGAGCGGGGTGGCTGAGCAGCAACTCAGCTCTCCTACCATCTGATAAGAAGGATCAGGGCCTTCTGGCTAAATGGCCATTTCCTTTAGCTCCACATTTAATCCTCATACCTAGACCTGGTTTAAACAATAGCAATGCCAAAAAGCGGAGGGAAGCCTTATATTCGAGTTGTGTCTGAGGATGCTGGGTCATGCTTCTTCACAGTGCTTGAACTAATGTGTTACTGAGGGTTTTACCCCCTCAAAGCACTTTGCAGGACTTCTTACTGTGCAGTCAAGGAAGGCTGAGGTGGGCTTTGCTACTGCCCCTTTTTACACAATAGCTCTTGCCCTGGAGCTGTCTGGGAGATTGAATTTCATTAGCTGGAGTGGATGAGTTCATACATCCCTGAAGGGAAGCTGAACCGTGGGGCAGCAGGTCAGGCCATCAAGGCAGGACTTTTACTTCTCCTGCTTGAAATTGAAGTGGAGGACAGCAGATGGTGGAGCTGAGGGGTTGGAGGCTCTGCAGCTCAGGTGCGAGGTAGTCCCACACAGCTGAGCCCTATTGCTGACTCACTGCCCGTGTAAAGCAAAGTGATGGAGAGTTAAGCAGCTCTAGGGGCAGAGATTGGCAGCCAGAGTCTCCAGTCTGGGAAGCATCCCTGGGCCCTGGCCTAAGGGGTCAGGCTACATCTGGAAAATAGCTTAATCCCAAAAATACAGTTGTCTGGGATGGAAAGGGTTGACCTAAGTACTCTGGTAAAACATGGTGGAATTGGGACCTGCAGCCAGCTGTGATTGAGGCCTCAACAGCCTCTGCTCTGGCAGCTGTGGTGGGGGAGGTGACACCAGGGGGTGCAGGTGTTCGGGGTGGTGGAACTGATTGCAGTGGCAGAGGTGATATCAAGGGCTGGGGGTGGCTGTGGTGGTGAGATCTTCTGGTCACTGGGCTGCATGGAGAGCCTGAGCCTGCACAGGGAAGTGTGAGGATTTGAAATGCCCTTGGATCATCACTGGTGCACCCGGACAAAGCCTGGTGAGTGAGCTAAAACTAGGGAGGAGGGCTGTGTGTGGTCGCTTGCTCCTGTTTGGTGAGGGTACTGAGTTCAGGCCATGCTGGAGAAGAGGGAGGAAGGTCTGTCTTGACTATTGGTGTTTCGCTTTGGTTTTTCTGTTGGTTTGTTTGCTTGCCTTTTGGTTTTGTTTTAAATAGATGGGTGAGGGTTTGCTGCTGTTTTGCTTCCCACTAAGACTGTCCAGGACTGGAGGGACTGCAGGTTTATGTGGCTGCCAAGTAGAGGGCCCTCTCCGGAGGTGGGCTGTATCCAGGTGGGGAATCGAGGGACAGGCGGTGGGGAGTTGCACTGCTCCACAATTCAGGAAACTAATGTTTTCTAACACACCATGTTACTGCCTTTCTTCCAGCCTAAAAGGGAGAATTTTGTTAAGTCTGATGCTGCTTTGTACTTGAGCCAAGTTAGTGATGCCTGCTGCAGAAAATATTATGACTGGTGGTGACAAGTTAATATTCTTCCTACAATTATGGCATTCCTGGAGAGCTATAGGAAATGTCCCAATGATATTAAGTAAACTAGATGGTAGGGAATCCAGCAGCAACCATGCTGCAGAGACAGAAATTGAGCAGAAGCAGCACATTAATCAAATGCTTAGGGGAAAAGAAAATGCACTGTGCAAAATCAGATGAGTTGCCTGTTACAGATCTTCATGGTTTTTATGTTGATAGCTTTCTGAAAAAAATGCTTTTTCAAGCTTATTGCTGCAGGTTACATAATGAATGTGAGGTTTTGCCAAATATAATTACAATGACAAAGTAATTACCAGTGTGCGCTACTGCTTTTCAGAAGAGGAGTCAAGCAAGTCCACATTTTAGTCCATTTTCCTAAAGGAAGGAGTTGCATGCGAGCTAGCTTTTCTTTAAGCTCCCTCTTTGGCCCTTTGTGTTCTGTTCTCTTTTGTCTTCCATCCAATTTCATCTAAACTGATGCAGTGTGAAGAATGATACCTGAAAATACATCATTGTTCCTAGTCTTATTTTTATGACTCTATTTGCATGTTTTGTTTTGAGGTTTTTCAGGGGAGATTTTTTAATGGTTTTTTTGTGAGTGTTTGTTTTCTAAATAAATAAAAATTGTAGGGCTGTCAGGTGAATTTATCAAACTAGGAAATGTTAATCGTGTTTTTGAAAAAAGTGGCACCAGATTTGGGTATACAGAAACAATTCTGAGATAATTCAGGGAAAATCACCACAAACAACCGAAATATTGGGTGACTTTGTTGCTCTGGCTCCTAAAAAAACACAACACCTTGCAAGCGTGCCTTTTTGAACGGTGGTGGGCTGGCTCTGGCTGGATGCCAGCTGCCTACCAAATTCACTCTGTCACTTTCCTCCTAAGCTAGACAGGGGAGAGAAAGAATGTTGAAAGGATTTTGGGTCAAGATAAGGAAGGATACGGAGGGATCACTCTGGAATTACTGTCATGGGCAAAACAGACTGAAGGGAAAATTAATGTAATTTATTGCCAATCAACTCAGAGCAGGATAATGAGAAATAAAAGCTAAATCTTAAAACACTTTCACCCCAGCCCTCCCTTCTTACTGGCCTCAGCCTTACTCCTGATTTTCTCTACCTTCTCCCCACCAATGTCTCTGGGGGATGGGGAATGCAGGTTGTGATCAGTTCATCACTCGTTTTCTCTGATGCACTTTCCTCCTCAGGGGGAGTACTCCTCCCACTCTTCACCTGCCCTACAAGAAACAGTCCTCCACAAACTTCTCCAGCATGTGTCATTCCCACAGCTACAGCTCCTTGTGAACTGCTCCAGCATGGGTCCCATCCACGGGGTGCAGTCCTTCAGGAACAGGCTGCTCCTGTGTGGGTCCCCCACAGGGTCATAAGCCCTGCCAGAAAACTTGCTTTAAAACAGGCTTCCCACAGGTTTACACCCTTCTTTCAGGCATCCACCTGCTCCAGAGTGGGGCTTTTGCATGGGCTGCAGGTAGAGCTCTCCTTGTCCATGGACCTTCATGGGCTGCAGGGGCACAGCTGCCTCACCATGGTCTTCATCACAGGAATCTCTGCTCTGGTGCCTGGAGCACCTCCTCCCCCTCCTTCACTGACCTCAGTGCCTGCAGGTCTGTTCCTCTCATGTATTCTCACTCCTGTCTCCAGCTGCAGTTGGTGTTGCACAGGTTTTTTTCCCTCCTTTCCTAAATACATTATCCCCAAGGTGCCTCTGCCGGTGCTGGTGGGCTCAGCCTTGGCCAGTGGTGTGTCCATCTTGGAGCTGGCTGCCTTTAGCTGTGTGGGACACAGGGGAAGCTCTTAAAAACTTCACACAGAAGCCACCCCTTGTAGCCTCCCTGCTACCAAAACCTTGCCATGAAAACCCAATACATGGCTTTAATTAACAAATATATAGATTTAATGTTAAAACTTCCCCACAGAAAACTGTTTATCACTTTGTCCTTCTTTGTTGGTTCAGTCCCCTGGTTCTGTCCTGCATCCCTCTGGAAGAGCCTGTGTTCCCTCCTCTTCTCCCTCAGAGCACTCAGGCTCTCACTGTTCAAGTTTGCCTGAACGTTCCAGTCCTGGCTTTGAACTGACTGTTTATTGACATTGACACCAAGCTATGGCAATAGGACACAGGGAGCCATGTGCAGGAGCCCACAGTGCCTGGGATCCAGGGCTTTTGGATGGCCACACGGGAATGTCAGATGAGGTAGTGTGGGCAAATAGAGTTAGAAATGTTTTGTTTACTTTTCCTGCAGAGAAATGGATTAAAAAGCAAATATTGCCAGGTTCTGGTTTGCATCTGCCAGACGCTTGTGTGCTTGATTACAATATCTTCTTTTTTGTGTTTGGGAGGAATAGGCGCTTCCTCCTCCCTTTATTCTATCCTGCCTCAGCCTGCTTCCACTCTGGTGCTCTCTTTGTGCTGACTGCACTGTAGTTTGTCGTTGCTTTGGGAGCTGCAAATGCTCCTCTCTAGCCCAAGGCACATCTCTCCCTGAGAGACTCACTCCGTGCAAAGCAGTCTGCCTGGGCACATGTATGCCTGAGCTTATTCACCTTCGTCCCTGGCACGAGCTGAGGGAGCCAGGAGTTGTGGGAATGCACTTGGAGAGTCTGTGAATTGTTTGTGTATGCATCACCCTCTGGCAACTTCACGTGTATGTCAACCTGAAAAATATTTCTGGGGTCAGTCCTTGCTGATTGTCTGACCACGTTCCTATCTCCGCTTGTAGAGGTTTGTGAGAAATTTTGCACTTGGCATGAATGAAATAAGAATTGAAGCGTGTCTCTGAAAGTGCTGAAAGAGGCATCAGACCTGTGCCCAAAAAGAAGCATGCTGCTGCCAGGTTGCTGTTCCCAAAAGTAAAACTGAGAAATTAGGTTTTTATGTTGCGACTGTGCTGGCAAGACCAAGGCACAGATGACTCCTTGGTGAAAGATCCTAACAGGGGGCATGTGGCATTCTTTTCTATGACAGCTGAACAATAAAACAAGCAGTTCCCCACCCTCCCTGCCTTTTCCTTATTTTTTCCCACCTCTTTCTTTTCCTTCCCCACCTCTTCATTTTTTCTTTCTTTTCTTTTTTCTTTCTTTTTCTTTAATTTTTATTTTTATTCATTTCCGTCTCGCTCTCTCCCCTTACCCAGAAAACCATTGAACGGTCAATTTTGCTGTTTTTTGTAGCATGGTGCTTTGCTCTCATCCCAGAGAGGACCATTCCAGGGCAGACGTAAGATGCTTGACTGCACCACTGAGCCACTGGCACATGCCAAGATCTCTTCTGCATTTCACTGAAAGCATCTTAAACTGCTCTTCTTGTCAGAAATATGCAAGTATTTAAAAATATTTTAAAACTTAGCAGTTGTGTGTGTTTCTCCTGTTAATTTTAGAAGATCTGAGGGTTTTTTCTGTTGTAGATTTTGGATAGCTGGTCTTAGTCTATAATACTCCTTCAGGCAAATTTCTTAATTTCATATAACATGTATATTTATATTTCTTACTGTTGTGGTCTAATCCCAGCCAGCAAGTAAGTACCATGCAGCCACTTGCTCACTCCTCTGCCCCCAGTGGGATGGGGAGGAGAATCAGGGGGGAAAAAAGGTAAAACTAATGGGTTGAGGTTAGAACAGCTTAATAACTGAAAGAAAATAAAATACAGTAATAATAATGAAAAGGAGATAAAGAGACTAATAAAACTTAAGAGAAAAAAGTGGGGCACAATCCAGTTGCTCACCACCCCCTGACCAATGCCCAGCCTATCCCCAAACAGTAATCAATGGCTCCTGGTGAACTTTCTCCGGTTTATATACTGGAACTGTCTCACAAATGAGTAGTTAGACTGCTTAAAGAATCACCATCAAAAGTATTGGCAAAAAGCAGGTTTTAATATGAATTTATGAATCAGTGGCGAGGCTCACTCTATTTCTTGCTACACAGAGGAAGCACACGTAAGAAAATTGAATTAGAATCGATTTGGAACGATTTATGTGAAGACTGGGGATGCAAAGGAGAAAGGGTGCAAAGAGTACGGGTACAAAAAGATAAGGGTGCAAAAGGGTTTATCAGCACTTAATCATCAACTAATTTAACATTCAAAAAAGTGATTCTATAGGATTTGCTACAATTATAACCATGACTTCATTCCAGATTCACAATAACAACACTCATACCATAATCAATTCCCAGGCAGAGAGGTGCGTACGCATCTATATAGAGATAAAGGCACCTATCCAAAACTCCCCTAGAGTTCAGGCAATACTCACATCCAATCCCTTGGTGTTTCTCACCAGACATGAGCTGCACTTGGAGGAGTCTCCCTGTGTGGCCGGGGTATCAGCCTGTGCCTCGTTGTCAGTGATGGTCTTTTGAGTGTGGCAGACTTGAGGGTTCACGGGTTCTGAGAGGTGTTCCAGTCAGGGGGAGGTGCTGGCACAGCCGGCTGCAATCCAGGAGAGCTCCACAGGCCTCATTTGGGACTGCTGTTAATGAGATCGCAAGATGATTAGCTTTAGTCATCAGTAAGTTTCCATCCTGACCATATCCCAAGTTGGGAACGACTGGAAACAATGGTCCTGTTTCGCTTGGGCTATGATGCAGGTAGGGAATGTCCCAGGGTTGTCAGGGGTCACTGATTATCCTTTGTTACCCACTGTAGTCAGGCAGCTGATGCTCCTGTTATGGTCAGTGCTGTTTCCTGCACTACCTGTATCCTGCAGGAGCTCCTGGAATGGGCAGGGATACCTTGCTGCCCAGCTGGTCTGGGAAAGGGGCACTTCACTGCTCAGCTGGTTCACTCAACGCCTGCCAGGGGCTCCTGTAGTGCAGGCATGAGGAGAAGGGGAGAAGCATGCACTACCACAGCATGAGGTTCTATGGAATGGAATACCCCTTTGGCTGGTTTGGGTTGCTGGCAGAGAAACCGAATGCAAAACCGAAAACTACTTGATTTAGACTATTTCTACAAATATTATAGGCACTGTTTTTCAGCATTACTCAGCAACAACTAAACCATCATTGTGTTAGCAACATTATTTTCATCCTAAATCCAAAACACAGCACTGCACCAGCTACTAACAAGAAAATGAGCTCTATCCCAGCGGAAAGCAGGACACATATATTAGGCTTAATATGTAGTCAAACTACTGGCAAACAGCACTTCAAAATTAAATCAAGTTTGTTTAGAATAGGATATGCAGAGCTGCACTCTGTAAGGAAATTAAACTGTATGTTGACTCTGTCCTTCTGTAGTGATGACCTGAGGAAACCTTCACCTTCAGCTTTCTGATATCCACAGGGCTGCTTTCCTCCCAACCCTGAATCAGGTAGTTAAATATTTTTAGATTGCATGGTCATATAGAGCTTAGTTTTGGAATCAAATGAAGTTAATTTCTGCATATTACTCGCATGGCCTTATTGGAAAATCCTTCAACAGGGTCAGGTTAAACAATAAAACCTGAATTTTTGAATTTTGTGACTCTGGCAGTTAATGACTTTGGGATTCCAAGCAGCAGGCTCTAGCACTAAAAGGTGGAAGTGTAACAACAAACGTGTATTGTAAATAAAATTGTATTGTTTATTTTCAAATTGTGCTGTAATCTTGACATTAATGAAGAAAAAGAGGGGTGGATTTTGAACACCTGTGCTCTTTTCCTTTGGCTTTTAATTATGTGTAAGGGTGGTAGCATCTCCGGATAAAAATACAGCAGTGCTCAGGCCAGCTCTGAAGGGTGTTAGTGCATTTAAAGGTAAAATATTTTTCAAGAGAATAAAAGAGGAAACACCACCAGCAAAATGGCCATATGGTCTCAGTAACAGTACGGCTCCAAAAGGAGCTGCAGCTGCTTTACACAGACTCTAACAGCAACTAGAATTCAGTGTAACTGAACCACCTAAGAGGGTAATTGTACTTTAATACGAAAAATGCAACAGTATAATAGCAGGCTGGGGTTTGAAGCAGCCAGTAGGTTTTCAGCAAACAGGCAGTCTCCCTAAATGTAGCTTTATCTAGTTCTATTTCTTCCTATAGCAAAGAGTGTATGAAAGATTGAAATACTGAAGCTTTTAGCAAACAATATCCTCTTTGGTCTCTTCATTTTCCAAACTATATCCAAATAATTCTTTATTTGTATAACCTGAAGCTTGGCAGAGTTTCATCCAAACCTTAGCGACACTCTTAATTAATGGAATAATTATCCTGCTGAACTCACTACAAGTAAGAATGAAAACTGCCAGCCTGCTCAGCTTGCTGCTGTCCTGGCATGCTGAGTCTGGTTTCCAATGTCCGTTTTATTAGCTTAGGCAGACAAGTTGGTAGGAATGAAATGTGAGATCAGTTACATTCTGAATTTCTGGGTGTTCAAAAGTGCTGATAAAATCCATTATGGATTGTGTGGTTCAAATGTCAGTAGGTGCCAGGCATCTTTCAGGTCTGTGGGCTTTACATCAGGCTTTTGGCAATGCTTTTGAGAAATCTACACCTTTGTTTGGAACTGCTTTTAGATTAACCGGTACCAGAAGAGGACTCTTGAAAAGCAGCAATCCATTTGCTTGCAAGTAATACCTCTATTCACCTACTTTCCTCAAACTGAAGTGGCAAACTCTTGGATGGAACACTAACTAGAGAAATATCTGATCATTTAATCCTACCATTATAGATTAGATGAAATTAAACCTAAACTAAGGTTAAAAACAGTCACTTCTTTCTTCACCTGGTCTTAATTTTGTTGTTTCAGAATGATGTGAAAATATCTAGATACACTGGTCATTTTTTTGTGGGAAAACTCTTGGCTCCACTAAATCTTCTTGGCCTCTGGATCTCATTTATAGTTGCTTTACCTACTCAGAGAAACTTTTGCAGCTAGATAAGAGAACAAATCTGCTCATGGGACAGCCACAGCTGAAGCAAGTGACTAGAGACAGTCCAACCTTATCATGTGCTTTAGCGTTCTTGGAGCTATTTTCTAGAAATAATGAAATATTTCTGAATACAGAAGTGCTGAAATACAGCACACTGATTACTGAAATTTAACTGTTGTACTATTTTTTATCAGTCTTCCTTACCCGAAGAGAAGACATTTTAAAAGTGAAGGGCTATGCAGGAAATTCTTTAGCTTTAGTACAGCTGATCTGAGGATGACAAACACTTCAGGCAAAGGTTTCATACCTCTGAAATCACCACCAAAATGTCTCTTAACGATGTGACCGAGCGTAAACCCTGTGTGCACCCTGCTTATTCCCTTACTTAGAAGAGATCTTCAAGACAGGAAAGACAAAGACATTGGTGTTTAGGAACAGGAGTACTGTTCCATGATCTACTACTGTCTATAGTGCTTTGGAAACTGCAGATGCATTACTATTATTATTAGGGATGTTATATTAGATGCTCAAGCTTTGTTGGAGAGGGGAGAAGAGGGAGTTGAAATCCATTGGAATTAATAAACAATGTGGATTTTTTCAAAGTTATTTGCTGTTTCGGTATTTTCTGAGGGATAGGACAACACAGAAATCTTCCAGCCCCTGTCTGTGCTGTTCTTGCCTTCTGGCTTTTCATCTCTGAGTGTTCTGTCAGGGTAGAATCTACAGATATTCTTCAAACTTGCTTTTTGTTTTTGAAATCTTCAACTCCTTCCAGCAAGAGATGGTAATGTAAATACATAGGCATGTGTTTGATCTGGAAGGTAGCCTGGGTGATTGGTAAGAGTGGAATCATATTTCCAGTGCTTCTGGACACAGCCAGCCTGAAAATATATCCTCTTTGCAAAACCTAAGTTTGCGTGAAGCAACATGAAAGATCTTGCAATAGGAAACACATTCTGTTGTCAAACAACACAAAATGAGGATTTTTTTGTTTACCTTCTAATGACCAATGCTCCTTAATAAGCTTTCACAGTTCTGTCTTCAAACTGGCAGCACCCCAGTCATTCGTTGCTGGGTTTGGTTTGCTGTTGTAGTAGCAGAGAATCTCAGTGCTCACCTTGTGTTGCAAATAGAGGTGTATTTCTACAACTTGGTCTGAACCAGCCAAACTGGTCTTATTTGAAAATCATGCTGAAATGACAAAGGGGTTTTGCTGTTGTTGACTGGTTTTGCTTTTGTATTTCCCCAATTAATGTCAAGATATTATCCTTTGAACCGAGGAGGAAGAAGTTCAGCTGAGAGTATGTGCTTTTCTCTGGAGCTCGGGTGGCATGTCTGTTTTAATCAAGGATAAAGCCCAGAACATATGTGGTCTTTTAGAAAGGTTAAGAGGGTCTTTGATGCCTGGATTTGGGGTTTTTTCTTTTTGCTTGTGGTATTTTCCCTGACAATTGATAAAAAATAAGTTTGGAGAACATTTCTGTTTCTATTGAGATGGGAAATAATTTGCTGCCTCCTAATGATCCCCTCTGACTAAACTTAGGGACTTTATGTTGATGTCATTTGATTTACCAATTCAGTGTCTGATTCTGCTTTTAATTTAGTTGTAGGGACAAGAAGTAAAATTTAAATTTAGGGTCTTATTTTTATATTGATAGTTGGTAATGTTAAGAGCTGGATTCTCCAAGGATATGCAGGCCTTTTCTTCAGCATTTGAAGTCTAAATTTAATTACTGAGCCTGTAGCTGTTGAGTGGGTATTGACAATTTTATATGTGACTTTTTTTTTCTGTTGGCTTTCATAAGTAGCCAGTAGAATAATTTATATTTGTTTGTTAAAAAAATAGTTTGAGTTCTAGAAGTGTGCCCTGGAGATACATTTCAACTAAACTGGGTATCTTCTTTTTCTTCAAGTAAGGAAATATTCTATTTGCTTTGCAAAGAAATCATATTACTCCAGCCATTTTTTCGAGTGGTAGATGATCAAAACCTTCTAAATCAGGGCTGTGGATCCTAGATACAGGATTTAGCTCTTGCTGGAAATAATTTTAAGTGAGTGTACTTTTAGCTGTTTATTTCCAAATATTGAAGTTTAGTTAGTGAAGGTTTCATTTCTTGGAAATCATATTTTGAATCACTGTTTATGGTATAAATTTAGAGAACAGATACATAATGTCGAACAGCCTGCCCTTGCCAGATTTGAGATGAAGATGGCAAGAGGAAGAGGCAAGTGTCCCACTATGTTAGGAATTACAGGATTTTGGTATCTGAGCTGTCCAAGGCCTTTTGTGTGCTGTGGACCTCACTGAAGGATCTGTGACCTAACAAGGGGCTTTCCTTGCAAGTGTGCATATGAAGACAGAAGTTTTCCAGCAGTTCTCTAAAATTAGATTGAGGTTTATCTAACAGTAAATGAGGCTACAGTATTAATCTGAAATGGAAGTACTATAAGAAGTGAAGTTTTTGAAGATTTATCATGTGTTTTGAAGTAAGGGCTGAAAAAAAATGTTCTCTTCTTCACAGAGGGAAGAGAGCCTGAAAAAAAGCAGGGAAAAAGTCTTCTCAGGAAGACATTGCTGTTTATTTGGCCTGTATTTATTATATCAGGCAGAGTTTACCTCTTAGCTGTACTCATCTAAAAGTTACTTGGTTTTCTTTTTATCTGCTGGAGAGGAGAGGCTTATGTTGAATTACCCATCAATTTGACTTGGGTGCAAATTTTACCTATACCTTTCTATGTTGTAACAGTGATTTAGGGTTTTTTTAATAGTACAGTACACACACAACATGCAATGCATTACCTAGTAATAATAAAGGATGGAACACTAATGTAATGTACATATAAATAAAACATAATGCATTCTGCTTTGCTCAAGAAGAGAATTCTTCCCCTTCACCCAGTTAAAATTCCTATCCTTCCCAGTTTTTCTGTGGGAAGAGAAAAGGTCACGCTTTGTTTAGATAGACAACTTACCTGGCTGTGTCTGGATTTAAATTTGAATTCTGCTGAATTTTGAAACAATACAAATATTAAACTGTGTTTCAGATCTAGTTCTAGAGCTCTTCTTGAAATACAAAACATTTTTTGAAGGCTGCATGACTGCTTCTAATTAAAGCATTTCTGATGATGGGGCCTGGGTTGTTTCTGGCTGTTTTTTGCTAAAGTAGTACTTTTTGAGATTCTTCAGGGATGACCACTTAATCAAGCTGGTTATTTTCCTTGTTGAATTGCCAAAAACCCTCCAGACAATTTACTAACTTATTTGCTGACAATGAATTGCAAACCAGCATGCCCAGCTCTTTTGGTAGTGAGTCTTTTGCAGAGTCGACCATAAATTCTGCTGTCTGATAGATTGCCATCCAAAGAACTAAACATACAGTGTTTAGATAGGAAAGGTATAAATAATGCTGCAGGTTTATATTTATGTATTTTATTTGTATTACCTTGTTCTTCAGTAATTAAGGACAGACTTAATCAAAGATATTCTGAACTTGCCTTTTAGAGTGTATGAACTGAGAATGTGCAGCTCTCCAGGGCTTCATGAACCTGCTGTCTTCTATGATTTTCAGCCCTTATGATTTTAACTTTTTTTTGAGGTTTGCTGACATTCAGTCAAGATCAAAACATAAGAATACCACCAGCATAACCCCAGACTTTTGCTTGAGGGTAACTAAAACATTTTATAAGCTTTCTCTTCTAACCCAGAAAAGAAAGAATGATGGAGGAGGGTTAATTATTTCTGAAAACAGATTTATGTTTAAAACTCATTTACAGAATTTTCCACGCACACATATGAAGATATTTTACAGATGGTGGTTATCTTATCCTTAGGGGTAAAAAGTTAAGGTGTAATTTCAAGCAACTCACTTCAGGATTTTTCCTGGAATAGAATGCTTAATAATTGTCCTCTTTTTCTGCCACATTCAGTGGTGAAAGGGAACAATAGAAATGCTCCAGTTATTCTATCTGAAATTAAATTGGAAATTAAATGTTCCCTCCTCAACGAACAACTACCCTTACAGCAGTCACTATGCCCATGTAGCTATTGGCCATCCCAAAGAACACCACCAGAGCAGTGGTGACTATAAACTTTGAAATGTCTGATTGGAAACACTTCACCTTCTTATGCAAAAGAATTAAAAGCAAGAGATATGTACCTAAGGAAGTTATTGTTACTAATAGTGGTAGTACTAACATTTGTGAAAGGATGATTCCGGGAATGAATGGCTGTAGTGCTAGAATTTCATGGACCTTTGTGAAAATGCCAATCATAACAACTGATTTTTGGTGCAAGTAGTTACAAAATGAGGGCCTGAGTTTCATGGGCAGAAGACTTTTTCCTCAAAGCCTTGGCAATTAAAAGTGCTGTAAAGTGTGCCATTTCTGAGTCAGGACTACTGTGCTTATACTCCCTTCAGGATGGCACAGGGGAGGGGATGGAGATGAATAAATGTGTTTGGAAATCTGTGAACTTGGAACTGTCCACAGAACCGGTTTTCCTACTTTTGTTTTTCAGTGCACATCTCCATGACAAGGCACAGTGAAAGTTAATTTAAGAAGTCTGAAAACTGCACAAACATTTCAGTGCTCTGGGAAGAGCTCGTGAAGGGGTTGTGAAGGGTTAGGGCCTGTTCAGCGTTGGTTTTATCCTAATGAATGTGCGAGCTCTCCAACAGGAAGGACTCTGCAGGGTCACTCTACACTCAGCAAGGTTTTTAAACATGGTAGCTTTCAAGATCCAGCAAGTCTCTACTCGTTACCTGCAAATGATTATCAAAGGCACTATTAATAGGATCTAGGGAGCCTGCATCCTTGATACAAAATCCATAGAGTGATTAGGGTTTTGCAAAGTCATAACTAACCAAAAGTAGGGTCTTGGGAAGTTTCCAGGTGCTTTCCATAGTAACAGCTACAGCTATGCAATCCCATGAGCAATTTGGGTTAGGAGGCTTGTAAAAAACATGTACAGTGCTAAAGACTCTGGAAAAAACCTCTAATTGTTTGAAGAGGTTAAAATATATATTGCTCTGAGAAGTTGATTGTTTGTTTGTTTTATTTTTGTTAAGTCTCAGTTGAGGAAATTGCCCGTATTTTGCCTCATTAGTAAACCATTTAGTGATCCCTCACTTCTGTCTCTGGTCACCAGAGAAGACAGCAGCAGTGGGTGGTGCTGGAGGGGAGCAAGGCCTTGCTGTGGGGCTGGGCTGGAGCTACTGCCATCCAAAACCCAGAGCTGAATCACTGAAGACATATCTCATCTTTGAGAAACACTCAAGGTGGGGATGGAGAGCTGAGCTCAGTTTCTCACCTTGTATCAAATTGCACTTCGCCCTACAATGATGTGTGAAATGCTGGCTGTGAGCTACTGTTTGAAAGCATCACTGTAGCCTGTATATTTTACATTATATTTAAAGTAATAATAGCACATAAAAGTAACTGATACATTATTTAAATTAAAAGTAACTTAAAGCAAAATTGCTTCCAAGTAAATACACTATTTCTTCCCAGCTGTTGATGCTAGGAAAAGACTACTTCTTGCATGCGTTGAAGGGCAATATAACTGAATCTAACACTCTCTTGTTAAATGTAGGAAAAGCACTACCTTTTTACTGAAAGAGATTTGATTACTTGGGACTACAGTAATGCTCATTAACAAACCCCACAAATATGCTCACATTCTTGGTCCTTTCTTGAGTTCCACTGTAGAGTGGAGGAATATTTTCAAGGTCTTTGCTGCAAACTAGAATATTTAGATGTTTCTAAGGAGCCTCAGTAGTCAGTCATTGCATCAGCCTTGTTTTTACTCTGATCCTATGAGTATGGATCCTTGACCATCCTGAGACCCAAGCTGGCATGATCATAGTTCATTGTATTAACTCAGGAGTTAAGGCTGCTGTGGTTTTAAAATCTGGTCTAAATATATAAGGATCCTTTAATTTTCTTTCCCAAATCTATAGCTTCTCTGATTGATTGGTTGGTTGATTTTTGTTTTGGTTTTAATGCTGATCTCCTCCTGCTCTTCAAACAATAAACTGAGTTACGTGAAAATGCACAAAAGTAGAGGTGCTGTATGAAGTCCTAAACACCTGCACACACAACAAACCATGTTAAGCAGAGTGAGGACTGAAACTGATATTTAAACTCCCTCATAGATCTCCTCTCCAAAATTAATATTATGTCTCTAGGGAAAGCTTAGACACCTCTTCTCTGATATTAGGGCATACTGGTCAGAATAGCAGGGATTTCAGAGGTAGCTGTTTTGGTTCCTTGGCGTAATTCGCAAATTAGAGGAGAAGAGGGGGGGAAAAAAAAGAGAAGCCAGTACCTTTTTTCTTAACTGAGATTTTTTTTTCTGGGGTGCTAAAAAGATGAGAGGAAAACATTAAAAATTTAGAAAAGGGATAGATTTAGCTTAATCTCTGAAGGAGCGAGGCAGTAGAGCAAAAAGGTGTAAAATGTGTTTGTGAGCTACCCTGAGTTATGATAATAGATGTGTGTGATTGCTCTGTTGACGTCAGCTGGCAGGGTGGGGTGGTGTACTTCCAGAGCACTTGCTTTTTTCCTCATTAGCAAGGAAGAGCTATCAACCTTTTTTTGATGTTATGTCTAATTGAAGCCACAGCTTCTGCACAGTGTTTTCATTTCCAGCTACTTGAAAGGATCAAGGACGAGCTAAAGAGCCTCCCGTGACCTGCAGAACATTAAAGCTTACAACCTCTGGGACTGATCTGAGAACTGGATAGGGTTTGGTGAGGATTTTTTTCCTCTCCAAATATCTTAATGCTTTACAGAAAAGTGTTTCAGGGTCCAAGCTGATGAGCCCTGTCTCCTTTCTTTCTTATTTTTTTTGTGATTCTTTTTTTTTCCTGATCAAAGCATCTCAGCAGAATTTCTTTGATGTCTCCCTAGCTCGAGCTGTATCATAAGCAGTTTGACACAGTAAAAAGGGGAAAAAAAGCATTTGTGAAAAAAATAATTTTCCAAACAAGACAATTTTTCACTCAGCCAAGTAAGAAGCTCACAGAAGCAAAGGTTTACACAATTGATGTTGTTTTGATTCTATGCTCAGCCTTCAAGAAATGGAGCACTTAACCAAGATAATTTTTTATATTCCTACTGGCTTTTCTTCTGGAGGTTCTTGTATGGCACCTCTCAGGGCCTCCCCTCGCACTGACCGCAGAAAGCCTCCTTGTTCCATCCCAGTCAGGACCTAAACAAGCGTGAAGCCTTTTGTGTGGGAGAGGAAAATCAGGCCAAGAGTGTTTACGTTGCAAGTTGTTAATAACAACAACAGCTCTTGGCTTTTGTGAGGCACATGTCAGGCAAGGAACGCAAAGTGCTTTTAAAACAGGCATTAATTAAGGTTGACAACCTCCACCTTCCTTCTTCCCTTACCATGAAGTTAGTAATGAGCCAGGAATGCTGATTGGCTTTAAATCTCCCTCCCCAAATGGTGACCTGCCCCCTGTCTGGCATGGTGGCTGTGCCAGGGCAAGGTGAGGGAGGAGATGGAACATTTTCCTCTGTCGCTCAGGTGGAGCAAACACATGTCCCCCACTCCTTCCCCACCTGCCCAGAGGGCCTTCTGGCACCTTGCACAACCTGAGACGCAAAGTGACTTTGGGGCAAAGGCTTCTGAGGTGTGTTTTGAACTGTCTATAGAAATGGCTGCTGTTCCTCGGATCAGAGTTTGCCCTTGCTCAGTTACCCACAGTGGGAAACGACAGGTTGCTCACGAGATAATGGGAAGGGTGAGATGAACTCTTTGGCTGAGCAGCTGCTCTTCCCTAATGGATTTCATAACCCTGTCATCTCATTTAGTGATAAAAGTCTTTGAGCCAAGTTGGAACCACAAAAAAAACCAACCAAAACCACCACAAACAACAATCAAACACCTTCCCGTCCCCAAAGCCCCGATCCTATACCCACCCCC
>VXBT01004539.1:510060-566354 GCA_013400235.1 Oriolus oriolus
AAAGGCACAAACCCCCCAACCCTTTTGGACTAGCAGTGCTAGAATTTAAAAATACTAATATAGGGGAGCTGGAAACCATTCACACTATCTGTTGTATCCCCTTTCTGTAACCGCAGGGGGAATTGTGGTAATGTACACCTAGAGAAATGTAGAGTGACTACTTTGCAAGTTACCTGTTGATGCTCTGTGAATATGATGCTCTAGTCTTTATATACAAAATGATGATGAAGTTGTCTGTAGACTTCAGCAGCCTTTGAACTGGACTGAGATTTCACAAACTGACCTCAGAACTCTTTTCCCCATGCACAATCCATGTGCTTTTCTGTGGACCTGAGCTTTCCCTAAAGCTGCTTGGACTAGTTGAACAAGGTAACAAATCCAGCAGAAAACTGTGCTGCATTTGCCTGATTCTTTTTCTGCTGAAGCTGTGACCTGAAATGACTTGAGCAGGGCCTAGAGAAACTGTATTTTGATGCATAAATAACAAAGAGAGGAAGTACCCATTTGTTTATGAACAAGAGGGTCCTTTGAGGTGTGGTGGCATTCACCAAAGTGTTTTCAGTTTTGTGTGCCGCCAGTTTTCCCACATGTTCACATTGTTTCTGTTACTCATTCTTCTCTTTACTCACCAGCTGTTCCTTCATATAAATCAGCTTGTTGAAAAATATGTAATTTAAAACCTGTTTTGAAAGCCTGCTCAGTGAAACATCAGCACATGGGGGTGTTAAGTGTCTCTCAACCAGATAATCTTCTGAAAAGCCATTTGTCACAGGGGTTCAGTTTTATACACAAAAGAAAAAGTTACCTTGTAATAAGTAGCTAAAAATACCTACACAGAAATACAAATCCCTGGATTTATTGTCTTAAATCCCTCAGTGGAAAATCTTACTGAATTGAGAAAATCTGTGAAGTGTGGTAAGGGAATGTAAAATATATTAAATTAGGTTCCACTGTAATCAAGAGGTTCTTTGCTAAATAGTCTTGTAAATATTTTAGCTGGAGCAGTCAGTCACTGCAGAAATGGCTTTCTTTTCCTGTGCCATGAGCATAAACAATAGTATTCTACAATTCCTGGCTCCAAGTCCAGAATCTGATTCTATGTCTCTACTAACTTCATCTAACTCAGAGTGAGTCTGATTTAATAATAACGAAGTTATAATTGATAGACTAACTATCTCTACCATTTTATGGAACAAAAGTATCTTAAATATAATTTTATCATCTTTTGTTCTAAAAGGTCTTTGAAAGTATCTTTTAACAGCCTAATGTAAAATTAGTACCATATAAACTTCCAGATTAATTCAAATCTTCTAATATGGCAATTATTTTAACATAATAATGAATAATATACAAAGGTGTATAATTGTTAATCTTCCAAGCCGCTAAGGATCCAAACCGTGGCTTATAAATTAATGGCTTCCTTGGGAAAGGAAAATATAGTGTTCAGTGACATGAACATTAGCTCACTGCTTTATTAAACAAAAAGGACAAGGAATTAAAAGGAACTATATCTGACAAAATTAGACTTACGTAAGAACATAAGCCATGTATTTTTAGCATTGCTGAGCATGTCCTGGTCTTCTCTTACTGTGTTCATGCTGCAGTCTTCTGTATATGTGTAATTTTATAGAGAATAGACTCAAAATCCATTTTTTCCTGCATCCTACCCCTGTGATGGGTCATTTCTTCTTAATTCAGAGGATAGTATTCCAGTATAGAAAAGGGTTTTCTTCTGTCTTTATGACATCATTACAATCTGTAGCTATCCAGAGGCTTGGAGTTCTGAGCTTTTGTAACTATGACTGATCTACCTTTATGTAGAAACTGTTGATTTTTTTCTATTGCTACTGAATCACAGATGTAGTCTTTGTGTAAGAATTTTTTTATTACTAATTATCTGAATTGCCACATTACCTATATAAACCAGTTCTGGACCAGCTCTTTGCTGTGTTAGGAGCTTTGTAAGCATTGAATAAAGAGGTCTTCTCTGCCCCAGAAAGTTTAATACTTATATAAAAGCCTTAAGGTGGCAGATGTTGATTGACAGGTGTAAGTTGCAGTGATGTGTGGGTACACACACGACACACAAAACCACAGCTGGGAAAACAGCACTTAAAGTACACAAAGGATTCACGTATGAACAGTGCAGGAACATAATGACTTGATTAAGGAAGGCATGACTCCTAGAGCATACTTTCACTGACTTGACTTACTGTCATGAGGTTCTTCCCTCCAAAGTAACTTTAGAGTGCAGCTGGCTACTCTGAAGTTACTCTGTTGAGCAGTCTCCCCATTTCATGTTTCCTATGTGTGGCACCTGAGAAAACTGAATTTTCATTGAATTGTCAAAAATAGCAATCATGCTAACAGCGAAGGATGAAGTCCCTGTGGCTTATTTTCTGTCATTTACAGAGTAGCAAACTACAATTCACAAACCCATTTCTCTGCTCTCAGTGCACAGTGCCCCACATTACTAAAATCATTTGGTTTCTCAAATCTGATTATGTTCATACTATTTCTGAAACAAGACATTTCCCTTTCTGTTATCTTGGATAATACAATTTCCAGCATGCATTTAGAAGATCAGAGAACATCAATGACTACAGATGCTCCTATTTTATGGCATATATTGGTCATAGCTCTCCACAGCCAGAGATGACTTAGTTATGGGCATCTGATTATTAAACCTTATAATAACATGAGGCATGCTATACAATCAATTACAATAAATGTCTTAATTGCCAATATCTACCAATTTCCTGTTATTCTTATCTCAATTATTTCCAGCAGAACAAGTTGCCTAAGGGCAATTATGGGTATTTTATGAGCAGATCTGCATGACTTTAAGGCCGCAGGGCAATGCATGAAAAGGGGCAGAGGGAGCCTTGAGGATCCTCAATCATACTCACTCTATTGCATCTCACTAAAGAAAGTGTGAAAGGTCTTCACCTTGGCTGTGCACATCATGGCCCTGAGCCCCTCTGTTTATGTGCTGGTTGACTGGCATCCTGTGGGGGTCAAGGAGAGGAGATGATGATGGTGGTGACAGTAAGGTCTACCTGCTAAACACCTTTGGGTTGATTTATAAATCAGTAAATGAAAAAACCCTTCAATATTCAGTCTTTTTTTCTTTTTAGCTTTCTTGTCCTTTGATTGTTCCTCCATAGCAATGCAAGTTAAAACAATCTTTGAGAGAGGACTGAGATTCTTCAGCAAACCCTCTGTGAAACAGCAAGCATGAAAGATCACAGGGATAACAGTGAAATACTGCTAACACTTGGCAACACCTCATGCATTGCTGGCTCTGAAGAAACAGGCTGAAGTCCCAGCAGCATGCTGTGAAAGACCATCTTGTAAATGCAGGGAGAATATGTAATCTGAACCGAGACTGACAAACTATCACATTCATTTTATAAAAGAAATTAAAGTGAAGAGCAATGGAAAAAAAATGGTCCAAATCTTATATGCAGCAGGAATTAGAGTGGAGCTCAGAAGTCCTTATTTCAAGTTCAGAGAAATAACTAAAAAAAAAAAATCTCATTTTGTTTTCAACATGTGTTCAAGAGCACTGAGAACATAGATCTAGGGATCTTCCTGGCACTCACAAATCCACCCCAGTTTCTTTCACATGTGAAACTTCACATGTGAACAGTGATTTTCACGTTTTCTCTGCTTGTGTCCTCCTCTTTCCCTTGTTCATGTGTTGCTATTGTGATCTTCATTTCACCTGTGAACCATTCAAGGTGTTTTCTCCCTCCTGCACACTATCAGCTTCCACTGGTATGGGATGTAGCCACTAAGTTTAGTTCATAAACAATCTTTGCCTGAGATATCAAGCAAGTCAGAGGTTCAGAAATAATTGAATTCAGACCAAATTCTTAGATGCATATCCAAAGCAGATAACACTTGCTCCTGTCCATAAGGAGCAACACTGTCCTCAGTAGATTATTCCCGACAAAAATGAGTATTTGGAAAAAAAGTTATTGAAATAGGATTAACATATTCACTATGGAGAAAAAGATAATAAAAGCACCAAGGATGTCTTTGAAGCTACTCAGCTTTCAATTTGTTGTCACAAACAGGACACTTAAATCAAGGAATTGTTACTATAAGGAAGAGATACTCAAGCTTTTCATTTCATTATTAGAATACTTCAACCAGCTCTTGTGCTATAGAAAATTAATCAATTAGTGTGGCAGGTCTAATTGTGGGAACTTGCTAGGTTTTTACAGAGTGATAACTGAGGCTTGAAAATACAATACGAAGCATGTTTGGTCAGGTTTGAACAGGTTTGGAAAATATGCCACAAGAGTATAGAACAAGATAACTAGAAAGTGGAAAGGAAATGATTTGTTATTCTCCCAGAAAGATGAAGAAATTTTGTTTCCATTGGTAAAAAGTGGTGGGGAAAAGCTATTAAATGAAGCAGGAGAAAGAAATGCAGTTTCAAAGTAAGCAATTTTGGTGACAAAAGGAAGATTATTGTTAGCTTTCAGTTTTCTGATGTATTTTTCAAAATTGAATTGAAAGTCCATTCATAGGAAGTTTTTCCTCAATAAGGGGCTACCTAAATGGATGAAAAATTTAAGTTCAAAGGGTGTTTTTTGAAGGTTTTTTTTTTTGCCTTTTTTAATGTTATTTGTTTGCATGAATAAATTTTCTGTCCTACAACACCACTTGGTGTTTTGAAAATTAGGGCAGAGAGCAGGCCAGTGCTTAAAATATTTTTTTTGGCAGGATAAATAATAATGAAAAAGCATTGAAATATTATTTGCCAGTTAGAAGGCTGCAGAAGTCAGGAATCACATCCTGTCTTGTGTATTCGGTTAAAAATTCATTCTACTGACCTGAGGGCCCAGGTTGACAGAGAGATGCTGGGTGGGATGGGTTGTGCTGGGCAGTCTCTCCCCATTGACTCTGGAAGATACCTGAACAGATGGGTCTTAGGCAACAGGGGCCTGAGCCATGAGCTTCAGAGACCAAGGATCAGCTCTGAGAAGTCCTGATTCCTGGTTTTCCCACGTCATCTTAAGATGGGCAGCTTCAGTTGTTTAAAATTTTAAAACAACTTTAAAAGTTACAGTATCTGCATATAAAAGTGTCAGCCTTGCTTCAAGTTGGAATTATTTTCTGAAGCTTTGGCTTTCTGGAAGTCTTAGGCTTGTTCTAGTCTACACAGATGGCAAGTTAATGAAGTGCTTGTAATAAAGAGCTTTTAAGGCTTTCTCCTTTTCCTTTAGGGGTTTCTATACTCAGACTGATTCGGTGACTGGAAGTTCTTGCACTTGAATAAAAACAGGAGTTCTTTATTCATCCATGCAGGTCTCTTGCCCCCTTTTAGCAATTTCTTGCTCATCAGGATGCATCATTCTTGAGTCTGGAGGAAGTGATCCTTGAATATCAACCAGCTCTTTTGGGCCTTTCTTCCATGAAGGATGTTTTCCCATGTCATTATTCCAAGAAGATCCCTGAAGAGCCTGAAGTTAGCTCTTCTAAAAATCCACGATTACAATCCTGTTAGCCTCCTTCCTCCTCACCCTGTACTGATCTCCACCACCTCATGGTCACTACAGCCAAGGATTCCCTCAACCTTCACATCCCCAACAAGGCCCTCACTCTTTGTTAGTTTGAAGTCAAGGAGTACACCATTCCTTGCGGGATCCTTCACTACCTGTCACAGGAAGCTGTCATTAATGCTTTCCAGGAATGTCCTGGATTGTTTGTCCTTCTCCGTCGCATGTCAAGGTAGTGAAATTCCCCCACAAGAACCAGGGTCTGTGACTGTGAGGCTATTTCTAGTTGCCTGTAGAAGTGCTAATCCACTTCCTCTTCCTGCTCGGGTGGGCTGGAGCAAACACCCACACCAGTGTCACCCTTCCCAGTCAGCTCTTTTATCCTGACCCATGAGCTCTCAACTCACTCATCACCCCCCTCCACCGAGACAGAGCTCAGTACACTCCAAGTGCTGCCACATGCAGAGGGCAACTCCACCAGTGCTCATTCCTGGTCCGTCCCTCCTCAGCAGCATGTAGCCCTTCATGACAACCGTCACAGGAGCTGTCCCACCACACCTGCATAATCGCCATGAGGTCAAAGCCCTGTGACAGGGCACACATCTCCTGTTCCTCCTGTTTGTTCCATATACTGCATGTGTATAGGAACTTCACAGAAACATTCGGTTGTTTCCATTTCCCAGAAGGGCTGAAAAGGGGTGCCCCACGGTCCTGTCTTGTGGTTATGTCTTTGGGTGCTTCTGCTCACTGAAGGTGTCCCCTCTTGAGCCTACTTTTGCTGCTTGGGTGGTCACTATTGTTCTCCCCTTTGCACAATTTATCTCTGTCAAGTCTGGTTATGTCCCCAACCCCCTTCAAATCTAGTTTAAAGCTCTCTCAATGAGCCCTGCTAGGAATTTTTCCAAGAAGCAAATCTCTTTATACAGCTCTTGACCTTTTTGTCTTGTAGGTAATAATAAAAAAAAAAGTCCAACTTGCCAGCAGCTCTCTCTGAGGTCAAAGAGAAAGGGAAAGTGGACTGCTTACAATAGACCATGCTCTAGCTAAACAGGTTCAAATTTTGATTAGGTGTAGGGTGGGGACATATTTTTGACACATGGTTCTGTGCCAGACCTTGAGCATTTTGGAGGTTTAAAAAGAGTCCTTGAAAGTATTTCTGCACATGAACAGGAAGGAAGTTTTGTCTCACTCAAAATCATGTTATTTAGTCCTGTATTAATCCTGACAAAACTCTGAAACAGCAAAAGCATGAATATATTGATTTCTTAAAACTTCTATAGCATAGAACATAAGCACTTCTTAATACTAAATGTTGAATGAGGCTTATTTCTTTGCTTAAAATTAACTCAATTCCAAATATGTTGGGTTTTTTCCAAATATTTGAGTCTGAAATTTTCTGTTATGCTTGAATATAGGATAAGCCTGATTAGGGAGATACTAATTTCATATTTTCCTGGCGGAACCTGTCTTTGTGGGATCCTACTTCTTTGAAATATGTTTTCCATGGGTTATTTTTTGAAAGCTAGTGCCTAGCTATTTCTTTAGTTATTCTCCTCAAGTATGCTGGATCATGACAATATATTACAGATTTCCAATGTGGATGTATCAGTGTAGATGTACCGTCTGTGAAATCCTGCAGGACATAGTCTGCCATGTTTGTATGTGGAAATCTCCAAGAAGAGCCCAGGAAAATTCTTTACTGCACCCCTCATCAGGTTCATTGAGCTGCCTGCTTGCCTCAGTACCTTCATGGTCTAAAACTGTTGTTACTGCTTGTGAGAGAACTCGGTGGAAAATGTGTTTTACCAGCACTTGCTTTACTGGGAGGAAATTTAATCCAGGACACTCTGGTCTTTAGCTTGTAGGGTCCAGGATATGAATGCTTTATCAGAAATTTTCCAAACAGGAAGGTACTTGTCGGCCATTATCAAGCTCCTCAGTGATAAAGCAGAAGAACGTGGGAGTATTTCACTCTACGCCTTGCACCTGGACACTGAGAGCTCATAAACAGATGGGGTTTTTTCCCATTTTGTAATTGGCACTCCTTATTAATCCGGTGTAGACATCCGGAACACCTGGTATGGAAACAGCAGAAGTGCCAGGTGGGTCAGCTTGGATACATCAGGACAATTGCATTCCCTGTTGGCAAGTCGGGTTTTTTTGGTTTTGGCTATCCGGTGTTTATTAATGTCTCATGCTTCTCTCTTGAAAAAGCAGTAAGAGAAGCTCATAGGTGATCAAGCAATTTTGCATTCCTGAGAAAGCGATGTATCCAGTGTTAATACAACTGGACATCTGCAGTGCGGCATTAAACCTGCATAGGACATAAGAGCAGTGACGGTACTTACATATAAGTTCAGAACATTTTTAGTCACTTTCTTTTTAACTCAGTGATCTCACTGAGCATTAGGAGAGAGAACTCACTCAGGTTTTCTTGAGTTAAAATCCTTGGGTATTCTATTTTGTCATTGTTGTGTTTTTATGCTACATAAACTTGGTTCTTTGTAGTTATGATATTGCAGGCACCTTTTCAAATCACTTAAGGAATCTGGAGCCTAACTCTGTTAGGAAATAAACACAACCATGATAAAGCATGCTTTGTCTAGTCTTTGTAGCAATAAATAGTGAATCTTATAATTAAAGAATGCTCAACACCTCTCTAAGAGTACTCAGCTGACAATACTGTAGTTGATATAATTATGATGTTGGTGTATTGGTGTTAAAATAATAAACTTGATTACTTCTCAACCTCTAATTTTTCATGTGGGCTCCAGAAGAAGTCTCGTTTTCTTAACTACTCTCCTTGCACCAATATATGCATCACTTTATTCTTGGCCATGGTTGTGTTGGCAGTTCTTTGCAATTAATGCACTGTAAATCATAACAATTGTTGAATGAGTCCTGTGGCCCAGGATAGCTTGCAACACACTTATTAAATATTAAACATGACCTATGGCCATGCATGATAATCAACCTTGGATGGATTAATAGCATCTATCCTTCTGAGACAAGGTGGCCATTCGTAGCTTTCACAGTAGGTGTCCCAGAATAGGGACGCTGTCCCCAGATGACACCTTGCAGTCCCATGTGTTCTAGAAGGACCGAGCACGTATTGTTAGCATGAAAACAACACAGTTCTACTTTCTGATTTAGCAAACCCTGAGAGCTACTTGGGCTTAGCTGTCTAACTGATGTTTTCATATTTAAACCATTGTGCTAAGGGTCTCCTAGGAACAGACTAGGTGCTAACAATCAAGTATAGAGGGGGCTGTCAACACAGACAAAGCCCCATCTCCACACGAGACCTTTTCCATTCAAATATCTGAAATTATGAATTCTTTTCTCTAAGCTGAAAGCAGAATTTCTACTTTTACATGCATTGAAACAGTGGAATTACAAAGACTTTATATATATGTATACATTCTTACCCTAAAATTAATATTTTGGCCCAGTCTCTGTGAGTTTAAGGAAAGAGCAGAACTGAAATCAGTATTTCATTGTGATAACCAGCAGTGATACACAGGCCGTAAAAGAGGCCCCAAGTGTACCACAGTATAATCAAGAATATTCCATTCACTTGCAGCATATCAAGTGAAAACCTCACCTTTGTGAGGCTATTGCAGGTTTTGCAGTCAATCACAGTGATTCATCCACCAGACTGCTTGAAACTCAATAACGAAATATGTTTCATTACTGACTTCTGGGTAGAGAGCTGTATTCAAAGGCCATACACTGTAGTTTTCAAAATTAAGTTATTCAACAACAGGAACAAGTACATTTCTGTTGGAAGGATCTCAGAGATGAAAGAGGCCTCTTTGGATTTCATATGCATTTTACGAGCCAAAATTTTGTGCTAATTTTCCGTAAGCAGCCTGAATTTCAAATCACAACTAGAAACCATTGAGCTCTTTTAAAATGGTGTTGCAAGGCATCTGAAGATCTCATCTGGTTTACATCCCTGGAGGCTGAAAGCAGGAAAATTTGGAGCCTGTGAAGGATATCTGGAAGATGGATAATCTGTAGACAAAATTCACAGAGAATTCCTGTTTCAGGAAAATGTAGAAAATGCCTTTTTCTTCAGTGAAAGAAGGTTTCTGGAAGCAGGACTGCATTTGTGTGTATTCCCAGGTTCTGTACGTGGAACATAACAGGAGGTTTGTGCAGCTGAGATGGTGTGCAGTTTTTAAAAGGCAAACTGAAACCCTAGGTGAAATACTAGACTTCCCAGTGCTATGCAGGAGAAAAACTGATCACTCAGTCACTAGCAGAAGATGGTAAACTTCCATAACCCGTGAGTAAGGTTTTGTATTGCTCACATTTCACTGTGGATGGCTCAAAAACAACCATTAGAGCATGAAGCAAAGGCGGTAGTGTTATAAATATCTAATCATCTTTATTTCTGTGGCAAACATTCATCTTTTGAGTCATCATGTGGTTTTTCAAGATTTCCTGGCTTGACATCACCCTCTAGGGCATGATGGGAGGACCAGTGCTGTTCTGCTGCCTTGTGTGGCAAGATGTGTTGCTCTACCTCCATCTCAACCACACACAACATGTTGGGAAGGGAAAGAGATGGGAAGTCCAACCCAAGAAACACCATGCTATTCAGATCTTGAAGGTGGCACTAAAAATCAAACAAATATTATCCAGCTTCAGGACACCACTACAGCTCTCAGTGACACCTGATGAATTCAGGACAAAGGGTTACTTTGTCAAGAGAGTGTGAAGAATGCAAACTTGGTGATGTTGTTGTGCACCAGCAGGACAAGGGAAAGCAAATACAAAGCAGAGATTGTATCTGGAGTAAAGTTTTAAACCAGTTCTGTGTTTACGTGTCCACCAGAAAACCCTGGTAAATTTGTTGGCAAATGTGGGCAGATTAAAATGTCTGTCTTCAGGAAAAATCCCATCCTCCCATTAAGCATGAAGGAGAATAAAAACATAATGAAATTTTTGAAATTTGGATGAGACTAAAATAAAATTATGTTGCTTTTGCAATCCTTGAAATCAAATCCAGAGCACTCCAAGACAAAACTAAGGAAACATAGGTGGGAGCAGAAGCATTTTGGGCAGAAATGGGATGTTACTGCTAATAACACGTGATATTTCTGATATGGAGGTCACTTTTACCTGAAGAAGGATTTGATTTATGCCGTGGTATTTGTGGATTGTTGCTCTTGAGTTACATATGTTGGCTAAAAATCAGTGGGTCCAACACCAGCCTTGTTACAGATAGAATGCAGAAGGTACTTCTATTTATTTAAACTTTTATTCTGCATTTACAGATGGGTAATTAGGAATAGTGTTGGGACTTCCTGCTGTACAGGTACCTAAGAAGCAAGCTGATATTTAACCAGTTTTTAGTGAGTGAATGTGCCTTTGATAAATAGCTGAAAGGTTTTAACAGTCCTCTTGCCAGGGAGGCTGAATGAAATCAATCCGGGGGAAGTTGGTACCAGGCATGGCTGAGGCACAAGGTGAAAAGTATATTTCACTTGTTCTTCCATTCTTTCCCGGGAAAGAAAAGGACTTTTCTACCCACAGTGATTAATTAGTCTTCTTTCTCATGGGCTTAAAACAAAAAGGAGTAAGATCTTTAGAGGCAAGTGTGTCCATAAATTGTCAGCAGCAATTTGCATTGTTGATATATTATGTCTCACAGAAAATGATGTGTGAGAGGCTGACCATGTGCTAGGAGGAACTTCAAGACATAATGATAATTTATTTGAAGGAAGGAGAATAACCATAATTAAAATACAACCAAAAAAACTCCCTAACCCCTACAACCTGAAAATAGCAGTAATTGCAGCACGAGAGGTAATAGGACATGCTAGAGCTTTTATGCAATAAATCCAGGACCCTTAGCCATGTCTTTAAATGTGCTACTTTCAAGTTTCAATCCTCCGGACTGCTGGGAGAACCTTGAAGTGTAGAATATAAATGAGTGGTGCCTTTTCAGTTTAGCTACTCCAAATTGAAAACAAAACAAGAGCAATAAAATTTCAAGTACCTATCAAGCTGCAATCTCAGTAAAAGGAAGAATTAGCCCCTTTTCTGAGCCTTAGGCTAGCTGCTATTTCATGTTTAGAGGGCCAAAGCCTGATTAGTCCTGGCAGAGGTACTGTGATTTATATCAGTGGGAAGGGATGCTCTGAATACCTCATTTGGCCTTTTCTGGCCTTCTGTACCAGTGTGTATTAAAAATGTTTCCATTCCAACTCTTAATGCCTGATCATCTTTATTTGTGAGTGAAATAAGAATGTGATCCAAGTGTAAATGAGGATCAGCCCTGTCAACATTTACAATTCAGATTTTTAAGCATAACAGTGATATAAATGTCTTCATTGTCTCACTCTCCTGGACTGTTGAGATAGTCAGTAGAATGCTTTCCATCAGCGCAGAAAGATAACAGCATGCTAAAAGGGACTCACACATACAGACTCTCCTTGGATGTCTCTTGTTATCAATTTCCTTCAAAACCCAGCATTTTATTTTTTCACTTTGCAAATGGATGCTTCTCTCTCTCTCCCTGGATAGCAGGGGATAATTTAGAGTGAAATATCACTTGGATGTGATGGTGCCTCTTGAAGGTTTATACAGGTCCAAGAATGCAGTGTCCCAGAGCTGAAGACAAGTTACAGTAGAGAATAATACTGTCCATAAAATGGTCCTCAAGAGTCTACAATAAATTTTAAAGTTATGATTATCTACAGGGATGGGCATTCTCAGTCCCTGTGAGGCATATTGCTTCAAGGCTTAACCAAAACCTTTTTTTCTTATGTCCATCTGGAATTTCTCTTGCTGCGGTGTTCAAAAATTGCCTCTTGTTCTTTCTCTTGGAGTCCTGTCTTCTTGACAGCCTCCATTCAGCAGCAGATTGCTGTTAAACCTCTCTACTTCTAAGGCAAAGTCCAAATTATGTAATGATTTAGTTATATACTTATTTTCTCTCTTTAACTCCACAAAAATTTTAATTCGTTTATAAAATAATTATGCAAAATTTGTGCATATTAAGCACACTAGTATAAACTGGGTACAAAGGAGTAAGGTTCTGCCAGATAACCTGTTCAGAGTGATTTTCATAATTTTCATCTTTAAATTCACAAACGTTCTCCAAGAAAGATATGTTATTGCATACAAAAATACCAGTATCTTTTGAAAATGCAGTGTTTGCACTTCGTTGAGATGAAAGTGTGGTATAAGTATGAGTAAGTGATAAAAATTAGCAGTAAAATCACTCAATGCTCTATGACTCTAATTTTGGATAGATTCTGACCTCTTTGTAATCTGTGGTTGCGGTTTTCTTTAGTCCTCTAGAGCTTAAGACCTCCATCAAAAATTTGAGTCCCAAATTATGAAGAAATTACATCAAAATGAAAAAAAAAATCATCTTTCCTTTCACTCAAAATGAAATATTATATAAATCTACGCTTCAAGCCCATATTTCACTGGAGCTGTTTGGGCTTCTTGGGCAGCACTGGCAAACAGAGGCAGGGGCTCTGTGTTCCTGTGTTTTGCAGGGCCCTGTGATTTAGAGAGCAGGCTGCTGCAGCCAGTTGGCAGAAATCTGCTGGAGGGATGCCCAGCACCACAAGATTATGTGCTTACATTGACATGCCTGGTCAACCGGGGCACGTGAAACTGCTCTGCATGGGCGGCCCTGCTGCTGGATCGCATGGGAGCCCTGGCGACAAAAAGGATCCTCCCTGCTTTTGTCTGTATCCTGTTCTTTCTGGTGCCTTTGCCCAGGGGCAGTGTTGGATGGGGGATGTGGGACAGGGAGGTCAGTCAGGGAGCCCTGAGTCAATGGCCGTGCTCGGTGCCATGGGAGCAGGCGGAATGCGTAAGTGGGGTGCCGTGGGAAATGGCCAGTGTCACTGTGAGGCCACCACCATTGTCCTACACAGGCTGTAGCAGTCAGGAGAGGTTTCCCATCACCGGAAAAGGACAGCCATGCTCATAAAAGAGGAAGAAGGAGAAATCAGGGAACTACCAGCTGATCTCTGGGAAGATCACAGAGCAAATTCTCCCTTCTTCAAGTGAGAAGATTTCTGGGAAGAGCCCATGTAGATTTGCTAAGAAAACTGTTGTTTGTCAGACCTCATTGCCTTCTATCATGAAGTGCCTGTTGCAGTGGGTGAGGTGGGAGTGGTGGGCAAACCTTCAGTCTAACACAGCTTCCAGAATGATCTCCCATGGTTTCTGTGTACTCAGACTGGATGGGTCAACAGCCAGGAGAGTGAAAAATTGTCTGGACTGCCGGGCTTCAGAAGGAATGGCCAGCAGCTGTTGCCTGGATACTAGTGATGCTCTAGGTTTTAGCAGAAGCAGCAGTAACGTGTATTGTCTTTGTTCCTGGACGATGGGACAGAGTCAACTGTTACAAGCTCACCAATGACACCAAGCCGGGGAGCAGGGCAGGGAGACTCAGAACCTGGAGATCTCAGAACTTGTCTGGCCAAGGTTCTAAGCAACCTGATCAAACTCTGGATGAGTGAGCAGGGGTTGGACCAGACAATTTACAGAGGCCCCCGTATTATCCCACATTTCTACATGTCCTGTGCGAGAAGCACATGTTGTATATACACAATATATCAGGGCTTTTAGTTGAGGAATGTCCAGCTTCATTGCAGGGACAGAGCTGCAAAAAGCCTTTCATTGACTGAAACTGTGCTCCTATGTGAGCAGGTGTATAACATTTACAATTTTAAACAGGCTTATTCTATTGCTTATATGTGCAGAATCTTCTCATCTTTAAATTACAAAGCAATTTTGTTCCTCACAGAAGTAATGAACCACAAGAGATGTCATTAATAATACCCCTTTTCAGGTGTCCTAGATTAGAAACAGTATGTTAAAACAATATTTTTACCTATCGATCATCCTTGAGGCAAGAATTTATCATACTTTTACAAATAGTCCCTTTTGGCCTTACAGCTCTGTCTAATATAAAGTCTAATATAAAGTTGGTGTCTCTGTCAGCTTCTACCTTTTCCATGGTAAAATTTACTTTTATTTGATGCCAGTTTGGGCCATGGACTTTGTAAACAGAAGTTCAAAATGGTTAGATACAGCTTGTGCTAGTCTAGAAAACAGAAAACACTAGTGGGGAAATTTTTCCTTTGCCCAAACAAGTGCAAGAGGACTTGGTGGAGATTTAAATCAGATGTAACCAAAACCAGCACTTAGTCACCAAGGCAAGCAGCTCTGGAAAAGAAAAAATAAAAGGAAAAATGAATACAGTAAGAAACCTACCAAAGAAGTTTCTCTCAGCTGGTTTCTGAGCACCGTCGGTTCAAAGTCTGTGAAAACTGGGAAAAAAGAGGTCCTGAGGGATATATGGAAAGCAACCAGGGGAAAATCTAGCCTTTAGTACTGTAAGTTCCTGAAAGAAACCATGATAGTAACATGAGGCCTCTATGTAAATGGAAAGGGGAGGTTTTGTTTGGCCACTTTTTTGGGTAAGGTGAGGTTTTCTTTGGTTGCTGTATTTGCCTCTCCAAAAGGCAAAAGCTGAATGAGCCCACCCAATTTCATGTTTACGAAGGGTGGAAGGGCAGCAGTCAGAAGCCTGCCTACATGCCTGGCAGCACCTCTTAGTGACCACAGCTGTGGACCAGGACTTCCTGAGGGGCTGGGAATGGCACAGGCAGAGGCAGGAGAAGGTGAGGGCAGGAGATGGGACCTGCTTTGGAGTCTGCCCACAGCATGAGCAGCCCCAGGCTGCTGAAGGCAGTTTCCACTTGTCGCCTGAGGGGACTGTTAGAGGGCTCTCACCCTCTTCTTTCCTGCTCAGTCCAGAGAGCTGGCAGCTCTGAGGTTGTGTTAGATGCTGCTTTCTGGGTGCAGGGGACAACGAAACGACCATAAAGACGACAGGTGGTGAAGCTGCCTTGCATGGTTTCGATAGATGTGAGCGGTGAGGATGTTGTGCGCTACCAGGAAGGAGTACACTTTTGGTTACTGACAAAGAAGTACTGGATAATCTGTTGGACTTCGATTACTGCTAATTAGGTATCCATACTCTGATTCATTTGGAACCATTTCTGTTCCTTAATTCCTACAAAAATAAAATGACAAGCTCTAAACCAAATTATTTTTTTCGTAATGCAGTTACCACTAATGAACAGCTGCCAAAAAAGACAATTTTGTCTAAATAGTGTCATAACAATTTGCCAATGGGCAGCAGTGTAAATGAGCTGTCCGTCATGCAACACTTTCTTAAATTGAAAACAAAAGAAGGAGATCTCTTTCTTCTCCTGATTTTGATCTTGCGTTGACTGAATTTGACAGGTTTTGGAAAAAAATCACTGCAAGCTTATACACAATATTGTGACTGATGTATGACTTGGGAAAGGAGCCAGAGATCAGAGAATGTAACTGCTCAAAATTGTCTATGTGTTTTATGCTACCAACTTGCTTACAACTCAGAGTAAAGGAGGTGACAAGACAGCTCTCCACAGCAGTGATCGTACAAAGTTTGAAGCTTGAATATCTTCTCAAAAATGCTTGTAAGCCTGTGCCAGAGGAGAGACCCAAAGCCCTGCAAGCAGACACAGGGCTATTGCTT
The DNA here is from genome assembly GCA_013400235.1 of Oriolus oriolus. Lineage (NCBI taxonomy): Eukaryota > Metazoa > Chordata > Aves > Passeriformes > Corvidae > Oriolus > Oriolus oriolus. The sequence goes on from VXBT01004539.1 coordinate 526,144, forward strand.
AGTGCTGGGAACCAGTTCCAAGCCAATATTCTTGACCCAGCAACAAAATACCTAAATCCCCATCCTTAAACCCAAGCATAGCAGGCAGGTAACTGGCTGCTAAAATTGAGCGGTAACACACTACATCTCAGATATTTGTTACGTAATTACTTTAGAATTGATTTAATCTGAAAAAAAATTCTTTATGAATGAACCTGCTTGCAGGGCTGATTTTACATGTTCCACGTATCTCTTTTTCTGCTTCAAATACATCAGCTGTGTTGCTAGAATGCCTGTCTGCATATTCTGCTGGTAGCACGTGTTTGAGAAAGTCTCAGTAACAATCCTTAAAGAACCAGAGAAGAAACTGGTTCTTCAGAAGATCCCTCTATGCTACTGTTCGGCTGTCGTTTTGAAATGGGGAGATGACAGAACTTCAAGGTGGTATAAAGTAGAGAGAGGTTGAGGTGCTAGATCAAAGTCCTTTAAAAAAGAAAAATCAAGAGAACAAAAATCCCCACAAAACAAACCAAACCCTCTGAGTTATTTGAACTCCATTATCTCGACTCAGGATTTTCTGTGTGTGGGTGTTTCTGATCTCAGTAAATATTTGGAGAGGTGGTGGTGGTTTCCCTCACGCTGGCAGCAGCTGTGCCCAGTCTCTTCAATCCTGGGGTGCCCTTCCAGCTTGCTGCTGACCCACCTCGCACTGCAGAGCTAGCAGCCTTGTCAGGGCACATCTCGAGGGCAGCTCCCAGCAGTTGCCTGTCCTTCGTTACTTTAGGAGGGACAGGACAGAAACAGTGAGTGCGCGTTAGATCGTCCCAGTGTCTGCTGCACCAGCACGGTGTCGAAATAAGCATTGTTATCCCTGCAGGAGTTTGGCATCTGGCTCACTCCGTCCTTCCCTTGGAGACCAGGAAATCCACAATGTCTTTCCTAGGATAAGCAGAGGCAGGTATACTGTAGCAGTGCAAGGAGCCTGATTTGTATGAGTGCAAAGGACAAAATACAAAGAAAGCAGTACCTTTAAACTAAAATATAGGGGAATGTGTCTAGGTTTCTTGTCACTGTGATTCTGCCATGGTTAGAGCAAGCAGCATGGCAGGAAGCAGGGATAGCAGAATGGAGTTGAGGGGTGACTTCTGTTGGGGAAAAAGTGCTGCTTGCTGGTACAGGACTAATGCCAGTTCAATATGGCTGTTTAATTCAGGATATTAGCAGCAGGACTCTTCCTTGCATGTAGGTCCTTTTAATAATGTCCAGTATATTACAATTTAAATTTTCTAATAGAGTCCAGACAGTGCTGTACATATACCTTCTGCTGTAATAATGTAATAACATTTTGCACTTATTGATTTACCATGCTCTCTTTTAAAGAAGACAAAATTCTTACCTGTGTAAAAATGCTTGGTTCAAATAATCTACATAGCAAATGCTTTGGCTTGATAGCTCATATTGCCACCAGATGCAAATTGTCATATGGTCTCTGGGAACCATGCACTGAAATCCACCTTGGTGTAACCAGGAGCAGAAGCAAAGGGCTGTGAAGGGACAGCAGAGGATGTCTGTGCATTTAAAAAATTTCTGGGTCCCTTTCTACATGACATGATGTTCATGACCAAATTCATTTGACGTTGTGTTATTTTATGCTACCAATCATCACGTTTTTCTTCTTTCCTTTTCTTTTTTTTTTTTTTTTATCCTACTCTCTCTGAGAGGTGGGAGGCTTATCTATGCCTTAACCATGCTGTACAAGACTGATACACCTCTCTGTGCATCCATTCCTTTCCTAGAAGCTTTTTAAGTCCATCAGCTACTTTCAGTACAATCTAATAGCTAGGTTTCTCTAAGGCCCATGAAAACAGGCATATAAAGGCAGAAAAAATGCAGACTAACTCTGGTTCTCTTACTGTTTAGTTGTGCTTCATTAGGGAGTCCAGACAGGAGAGACCTCAGAAAATACCCCCTGGTAGCAAGAGGTTCAGTCAGAACTTGTACCTCAGACAGGAACCAGGAGACAGAAATTAATAGGAGAGCTGGCTTCATTAGCACCCCTGCTCTGCAGCTCTTTGTTTTCCCCTCACATGTTGCACATAGGCATATTTACACCACTGTTTCCTAGCAAGTCTTGACTTCTCATTGACCTCATGTTGTCCACCTTTCGTTAATACGTTGCATGGAGGGTCCTTTCTCCTCCGTCATTCACTCCAAGTTATTTCCTGTTCTCTTGGAATATTTTCTACCTTGCCTCTCCGTATAGAACTGATTCAGATTATGACTTTGTGCACGTAAACTTATTTTCTGTGTAAATTAGTTAAACCAGTTTCTAGTACCTGAAGAAAAGTTCCTTCAAACAGGCTGAGGGAAAGAGGCAAAGAGCCTTGAAAAACAGGCAGACATCAGAGACAAGCAAGATAAATGGCCCCGATTTTGTTCACAATCTGTGTGGGATTTGAGGGAAGGCAAATTAACTCCTCATTTAGTTAAGGGTTCTCAGTGATGGCAGCAGGAGGGTTTTTCTCATCAAATGAGGAATGAGTGAAAACATAAGATGATTTGGAACCGATCATATTTGCAGTTGTTTATGTTTTTGGCTAGCAAGATGCTTCAGCATTCACTATCATTTGCCCTACAGGTTTAAATTATGAATTATTTAAGGTGGAGAAAATATTTTTCATTTCATTAGTGCAGTTCATCGTACAGTGTGATGCTGATCATGGCTGTGGCTTTTACATTGCAAAGATGCAAAATAAGGCAAGAAAGCAGAATTTTTTGGGGTTTTATTTTCTTTTCTTTTTTCTTCTTTGCAGAGCAAATTGTATGTTGGGAAGTGCATGCACACACACGGGAGTCTGGGTGCTTAAAGACATTAGCTTGCAAAGCCAGAAAATCTCCCCAGTGGCTCTGTAAGTTAAGCACTGCTTTGCATTTTTGCTATTTCTTTAGAAATTGGAATTTCCAGCTCAACATGTGCTAAACTCTACAGCATGCAAAACAGATCTTGTGTCAGCCAGGAAAAAAGTCCTCAGGTAGTTGTTAATGTAGTAACCATAAAGAAAGGTGAGCTTTTTGATCTCATATTTGGCCTGGGAAGGTTTTCACGTGTGAATTTACCTAGCACTACTTTGTACATGAGCACTTACCTCGTAGAAGACTCTAGGAGGGTTCAAGAAAATCATGCAAACACCTGCTTTTTGGGTTACTTGTAGATAAACCAATCCCAAAGCTAGTGTTAGATGAAATTTTTTAGAAGTAGCAGCAACATAGGATTATGGTGTCCAAAAAGTTAGTTGTCCTCGTTGGAAGGACACTAGATTACTCTCTTTTCACTATATTTTTATTGTTCTAATCCTGCTTACAGCTGGTCCTCTTAGGAGGTACGGTGAGAATGGTTGTGCATGAACATTTTCTTGATCCAACATTCACCTCATTTTTTGTGAAGTACTGAAGACTCATCAGAAGTAAAACAAGGAAAGGTGTCCCCATATTCTTGTAGCACCACGTGGTAGATTTTTGCTTATATGTTCATGGTTAAACTGATCTAGGGCCAAGATCAAATTTCCTCCCCAGACTACCTTAACAGCTGAGCAAAGATTGTGAAAAGGTTTTTGCTCGTTTTTAACACTTCTTTAGATGTCATGGTGCCATCCATTCCCAAGGTCCTCCTGGAGCTGTACTTAGGAAATCTGAGGGGGTCTGAAGTGTGGCGGTGCCCTTGTCATTTCATGGCATGCTGTGGTTGTAGCATATGACGACCTGCTGCAGTGAAAACATTTGGTAAAATGTGCTGGGAAGGTGCTGTGTTTGGTGAAACACTCCAAGGCACAAACTGTGCTACTTTCAGCTCTGTTCCCTTTGAGGGGGTTGCAGCAGCTCTGTGTGACAGCATGGTCATGTGCATAAGTGTGTAAGCTTGTTTAGATCTAGATCCAGAATATTTAAAACAGCATTTTGTTCCATTCTGTGAACAGACCCTAAGTTTAGCACCGTTTTAGTTGGGGCCTTTTTTGTTTTGTTTCGTTTGTTTTGGTTTTTAAAGTTGTTTTCTATTTTAACTGAAGTGGAAACAGTTTAGCAAACCCAGACCCTTGCAAACAGATTGTGCTGACTGTGAGGATAAGTTTGTGGGCTGAGTTTTGTATCTGCTGAAACTATAGAAAATCTTAGCGTGAACTGCAAGCTAAGATGATGTTGTTGCTCAATTTGCTTTAACTAAAAGTGCCTGCAAAAGATCAGAATAATTAAGGCTGTCTCTGAGGACCTAAAAAACGCACATTCTTACTAAAATGCCCTTGAGCTTTTAATTATTTTCAGGTGGAAGTGCAATAGAGGATTGTGCCTGGATTTTCCTATCTGAAGCCAGGTAGGTGCCTTAGAGACCTTGCTGGCAAAAGTGCAGGTGGTTCTAGAGGACAGAAACAGGAGTTTAAGCAGAAGCTGGGGCACACCATGAACCTCCAAACATATGCTGTGTCTCTTCTTGTTGGAGATGCTTCATTTTGTATGAATAAACCCCAATTCCTGCAGCCTCTTCTGAAGCCCCACAGACCAGAGCCTGTCTTGGTGGCCCTTCCTGCTGCTCTCCATCCAGTGTCCTCGGGAGCCCACAGCTGGACGAGCACACAAGAGTAAATCTGTTGCTTTCTCTTTCCAAGGAATATTTAAATTCCTCCAGCACAGAATTTTTTTCTACCTTCCCTCTGCATTTTTATTTCATTTCTGTCCTTATGATGTGGTTTGCAGTATTGGTTTTTTTCAGCCCTCCAGTACAGATTTATTAGGAACACAAGCAAAACTATTTGTCAACACTTATTTGGGTTCAATGCCTGAGAAAAGAAACAAAAATCTGCTCTTCTTCGGCCTGTGTGATCGCATATGATTTGGGCACAAACAATTCCTGTAAGGGAATGCTGTGCGGATTCTTCAAGAGTCATTTCCAGCTGAAAATAACAATGATCATGAATAGCTGTCAATGCACAATATGGGCTATTTCTCTGTGGGTCAGTTCACAGCCTCTTACTAATCTGGAATTCATGCAGCTCTAATCACCTTATTTTATAAATTTGGGAGATTCAGAAGACATGTATGCCATCTTTTTGAGGTGATAAAACATAGTTTGCATAAACCCCCCATAATCTTTAATAATAATCTTGATTATTCTGACACTTTGCAAATATCTTATTTTTTTGGCACTTCAGAGATATCAAAGTGAAATAGAACTAATGAAAATTTATTGAACTTCTAATAAAGCATGAGGAAATGTACTTCTATTTTGATGGACTCTGATCTCTTCTAAAACATAAAAGCAAAACTCCAGACTTTTAATGTTACTTCACATACATTCTCACAGAAAAAAGTACAAATATGAAAAGGAAGAATTAGCAGAACTTCAGTCAGTTGGGGAGAACTGATTTTAGTGGTGTTTGAATGGGCTGAAAAACAAATTGCCCAACGATGGGAGGTTGACCCGGCAGTGAACGCTGAGCCTGGGGTGCCCCAGAGCTGGGGAGCTCAGCCACCTGGCTGGAGAGCAGCTCTGCTTTTGCAGTGCTTACAGCAGTCTGTTGAAAATCAACACTTCTCTTTAATGAAGCTTCATAGAAATAAAAGGCTAGATACTTCTGATCAGAGATAAATATCTCTGCGATGCTACTTAATCTTGATGATGCGAGAGCTGGAACACCTCTCCAGTGCAGACAGGCTGAGGCGCTTGGGGTTGTTCAGCCTGGAGAAGAGAAGGCTCTGGGGAGACCTTGCAGCACCTTCCAGTACCTGAAGGGGGCTTCAAGAGAGCTGGAGAGAGACTTTCTATGAGGGCTTGCAGTGACAGGACAAGGGGGAATGGCTTCAAACTGAAATAGAGGAGGTTTAGATAAAAAGAGGGGTAGTGAGGGTGGTGAGGCACTGGAGCAGGTTGCCCAGAGAAATGGTGGGTGCACTGTCCCTGGTTCAAGGCCAGGTTGGACAGGGCTTTGAACAACCTGGTCTAATGGAAGGTGTTCCTGCCCATGGCAGGGGGGTGGATCTATATGATGTTTAAGGTCCCTCCCAACCCAAACCATTCTATGATTCTATAATTTAGGGGGCTGCAGCTTAACCATTATTGGTATTTTCAGGCTTGTAGAAACAGAGACTGCGTTACTTTGCATATTTTAGATGATCTCAGCTGATGGAATATAAAGATACTGCAACCAATGAAAATAATTTGTTCAACATGGATTATTCTTGAAATTAACATTCATTCTAGCTGGATTTGTGGGTTTTATAGCATCTGCTAAGAGCTGACATTCAGCAACCAGCCTAAATTATGACTAATCATAGGGATTTAATGGTGTTGCTTCTGTGCTCGTCATGAGTGAGTTGAAGACTGTATCTTCATGGCAGCTTTGCCAGCTCTTCAGCTCTGGAAAGTTTCTTAAATTTTCATGTAACAACAGAAGAAAGTCCTTTGTTCTCTCAAAGTATGAATCCAGGTTTGGTCATTCCGGAGTCCTAGAGGAACACTCCAGGCCAGAGCGCTTGTCCTGCATGTAGAATCCACTCAGGGCTGGTAGCATCAAATTCGTGTCTCCTGAGCATGAGATGCTCCAAAGTCCATCAGGCAAACTGCCCTGCTTTTGCTGCCAGCTGAGGGGTACATACAAACATTTTATCTCCCCAACTACTACCCTAAAACTTAAATCTGACAGAGTTGGCCAAAAAAATAAGGAGGCTGTAGCTTCCATAGGTTGTCTGGAGTGCCTGCTGGTACTGCAGATAGACACCAGCATTAAAATTCAGGACTCTGTAGTGCTCTCTGGGTGCAAGTTTCTGCCAGGATTAGCAAGTTATTGTGATCTTTTGGATATTCTGGGAAATGGTTTTAGGAATGGCCAAGAATAAATATGCATGGGGGTCTGAAGCACTGCAAATAGAGACCTGCATGGAGATGTGTGCTTGAACTGAATGCAGATGGGTATTTCCTGATGGCTCTGCAGACATACCTGGGTTATGGTCACGGGACATGATTTTGTCTCCCAGAGGCTGCTGAAACTGAGAATTATTTATAACAGGGTTGATTAGTTTCACATGTAAGTGGGCTCTTAGCATAAATAAACCCATTGAGGTAGAACAGAATCATAGAAAGGCCAGATTTAGGATTGCACTAAATTAGGTGTCCTGATTTTAGCTGGGACAATTTTGTCCTCAGAAGCTGGTACATTGCCGTGTTTTGGATTTAATATGAGAATAATGTTGATAACACACTGATGTTTTGGTTCTTGCTGAGTAGTGCTTACACTAAATCAAGGACTTTTCAGCTTCCCATGCTCTGCCAGTGCAGAGGTGCACAAGAAGCTGGGACAGCTGATCTGAACTGCCCAAAGGAATATTCCATACCACAAAACATCATGCCCAGTACCTAAACTGGGAGGAAGTGGTTACCCAACTGCGTTGTGCATCACTTGTTTGTCCTGGGGAGTAATTCTCTTTCTCTTTGTTTCCTCTCATTGCAATTATTTGTTTTATTGTTGTTGTTGCTATTATATGAGTAGTAATTTATTTTACTTTATTTCCATAATTAAATTGTTCTTTTACCTTGTTCAGCGCTTTTTTTTCCCCATTCTCCTCCTCATCCTACCTGGGGGTGAGGGGAGGTGGGCAATCGGCTGTGTGGTACTTAGTTGCCATCTGTGCTTACACCACGACACAAAGTTACAGAAGAATCCCATGCTTTTAGTCAAGAAGTTCAGATACCTCATGCCTCTGATCTTCAGAGGAGTTGAATTACGATTATTACGATTTTGGTCTCCGATTCATTGCATCACTTTTAACATTTCAAGGTAACACGTTGCCGTTTACTCTAGCAGAGAAATAAATAAAATCATTCTGGCCTACCTGTTGATCTTGAGATTACAGTGATGAGATACATTAAGATGTTTTAGTATATGTTGCTGGCCTCTGAAGAAAATGACAAGTAGAATTTTAAAAAAAGTTATAAGACTAGAAACTACCATTTTTTACTGCTCCTTTTTTTTTTTTCAGTGACAAAAACATTTAAATAATAATATACAGTAAATCAACAATCTGGGCTTTTTTTCCCAAGTCAGTAGGAAAAAAACTGGGTGCTGTTAGGCCTTATTAGGGGACAAAATAGTGCTGAGGGTAGACTTGCGTGGGTGAAATCAGAGCTGAGGCAGAGAAGTCAGATATAAAAACTGCAGAATTTGTCTGTTGTTTTATCTTCTACTGCTTTGTTATGCCGATAAAAGAAGCACCCTGTATTGGGGGGAGGGTGATATCAGTGTTTTCTCAGAAACATAGCCTTTAAGGTTAAATATCAGCAGAACACTAATCCAAGACATTATTATTCTTCGCAGACTTGAAATAATTTAGCAGCCCTGAGTGTACTGAATGCCACAGTAACACAGAGCTGAAGCAGGAATTTGGCCTATAAAAATGCCGAACATGAAAAACATCAGCATTCTGAGTAAGCAATTCACAGGGTTATTATGAAGGCTTTAGTTCCCCTCTTGTAAGGGAAAATAGCTATGTTTTTAAGAGAAAATAGAGGCAAATGTAGTTTTGAATTAATCAATCAAAAAAAATTGCTGTAAGTGGGAAGAGGCATGTCTTCATACTTTTATTATTGTTTCTATTCAATTTGTTTTAGTAAAGCATTTTTTGGCTACAGTCTGTTCTTTTCAAGTCTTCTGGCCAACTAGGTGATACTTACGCTGACAAACTAAAAAGAAAATAGTAAAACCTGAGATATGTGCAGATAAAATCCATTACTAATGGGCTAAATGACATTTAGCATCAGAGAGACTATTCTTCAGATTAGGGAAAAAAATGGTATGCTATAGATTAAAAAAGAAATATTGTTTGCACCCTTGGGAGGGCTTTGCTGAACAACCTGATAATTAAAATAGTGCAGAATGTTTGATTTCTGTTTGATACTCATTTTAACCTGTCTGCTCACTTCAAAGTAAATCTGAAAGCAGGTGTCAGTAGGTGAGCATGGACTGACAGCCAGAAATTGCTGAAATGCCACCAGCTACTCTGTAAAGCTATCAGAGTCTGTCACATCTTGGCTGTGAAGTGAAAATGGCTGAACAGGGAAAATTTTTTCATCAGAGTGAACATTTTCCAGTAACCTTTGTGATTAGACCTCCAAAGAAATAAATGCTAAAGCCCCACATGAAGGACAGGAGCTCCTGTTTGTTTCGTGATGCGAGTTCTGCTGCCCGGGCAATGTGAGTGGGCTGCTCCTCCCAGTGAAACAGGGTCTTTAAAGCTCTCTTTGAAAGCTCTGCTGTGCAGCCAGGGAAGCGACGTGCCATGGATTATAATAAAACCTGCCCCCCTATCCCAGAACACGGTCAGCACAGCAGAATTTTTTTCAAAAATTAAATCAATCTGGATAGTTCAGGCACTTGAACTATGTATTTGCTAGATAAACATTTGCGATAGATTGGAACACAAAGTATTTTATTTCTTGTTATTCCTTGCAGCGCTGTTTGTTGTTTTACTGCCCTCACAAAAAAGCGCGCTCCGTGGGAAGGCATGCCTTGCATTTATGCTGACTTCACCCAGGAACCCTCCCTGGCCCCAGTGTTTACCTCGCGCCCAAATAAAGCACATCCAGATTTGAACTCTTGTCACTTGGATTCTGCTGAAAAGGAAAAAACAGGGGGCTTGGGCCTTCTCGTGCTCAGAGCTTTGGCTTATTTAGGCTCTCAATCTGCATGCAGTGTGTTTTCTGGAATGTGTTCTCGGGTTATCTCAGTCACAAAAAGTGGAGGAGGACACACGTTATGCTGTTTGTCTACTTTGCAGCTTGAGAATTGTCACCCGTGCTTGCTGCTCCTTTTTTTCCCTTTGATCTGCTTTGTGCTGAGTTTTCTTGTGGCTGTGCTTGAGATTTGGTTTCTGATCAGCTGGTGCAAGAAGCAGAAAGCAGAAAGCATCCATGCAGCGGGCTCGCCATGAAAGCATGCTCTTTTCCACACAATGGACAACATCAGAGTGGCACTGGTTACTGTGGGATGTTGTAGAGGTCTAATATCTAAATAGATTCAAAAGGTCACAGAGGATATGTCCACTCAGGGTGATCATATGCAGAAACTTGATGTCACCTTGCCTCAGATGTTTCTATATTTATATACTTTCAGAAGTGTATGTAAGAAAGAATCTTTTGAGATGTGCTGGTTTTGGAATGCTTTCATGAACATCTATTATTTGTCATTGAAAGAGACAAAATAATGGGCTGGGATGACTCTCTGGTCTGTTCCACAATGCCTCTTACCATGGCATAAGCTGTAAGAACTACAGGAATACCCACCTGTTTTGTATGTCTCCTTTCCTAATGATTCCCTCTGGTCTGCATGGGATAGTTTCTACCTGAATATGATGCCTTCTGTAAATGTTCACCATAAGTGCTGGGTTCCTGGGCCAAAGCTCAAGATTTAGGTACAAAGATATCCAATGTCAGCAAAAGCAGGGCCGCTTCAAGAGGGAGATCAGTCTGGGAGCCAAGGGTGGCACAAGAGGGCAGATGCAAAATATCAGAGCACATGGCTGGATCACTCTTAGGGTCTATTAACAGTCCCAAGCATGGTGAGGTAAGCAAAATAAATCCAGTGTCCACTGAGGGATGCCAATCAGGGGTAACAGGAGATGGGGCTGGATACACAACATAGGGCTTGAGGTTAATCCAAGAAAAACAGTCAGCAAGTCGGGACAGCAAAGGACAAGGCCAACCTATAACACAGTTCTGGGGCCTGAGCTCAAACAAGCCATGAGAAGTTGGCTGGGAGGAAGACCAAGGTGAAGGTGGTCATAATAATCAAGGTCAGCTGGTGGCCTATTTGCAGACTCAGTCCTTGGTGTTGGGTACTGTACTGTGTTTGCATTTTTTGGGGTGAGGGTTTATTGTTTTTTCTAATTGTCAGTAGGTTACTAATATAAGTGGGGGTGACACAGGAATCTCTGGCAAGATTTAGTGAAAAAGATCATAAGCTGAGTAAAAATGACAAGGAGTCTGCAACACTTTGGAAGTAAAAAATAGGAGAATCCATGCTCCCTGTGCTATTTTAGCAGACTGAGTTACCACTGTCTCACTAATCAATAAAGTTAACAGACATTGTTGGATAACAGGCAGAAGGAATTCTGTAGTAAACAAATAATTTTACTCTCTGGGACTTTGAAGTCAACATCTGTAGCAATAATAGGCAAACACTAACTATTAAAAAAATGGAGAAAATAAACCAATGGAAACTGCAATCAGTGTGGAGGGAATGTTCTAAGCCAAGTCCTACTCTTATTTGCAGTCAATGGATTTTCAGGCATGTGCATTAGCTTAAATCAGAGTAAATTTGGCTCGTATTTCAAAGATAGAACACTACTGCACATTTTGACATAAATTTTAACACTCCGCTTACCACCTAATAGAATAAGATGAACTTCTTTGTGATGAACAGAATTGTTTATACATCTGCTGTAAAGCAAAAATAAGCTTCTGTCAGGTCGAGTATATGATTATTGATTCCTAAAATTTATTTTAAAAAACTCATTTGCAAATTTCTGCCAGTTTCAGAATCATGGTAACTGTGTATCTGCTTAGATTTAAATCTTGATTGATTGTGTCATCTTCACTGTAAGCAGACCCTCTAAAAGTCTTGTTGTTTATTTATAAATATGAATTTGTCTCTGTAAGATGTGTGTAGGATTGTCCTGCAGAGGGAGATTGTGGTTTAGAGGATTTAGATACAAGACTGGGACCCTTCTCTGGACCAGGCTGCCCTAAAAGCAGGCTGCTGCTTCACCAATACCTCAGCTAATCTGCACTGAATAAAGTAGTGATGTAGAAACACAGAACTGTGTTTCTGACATTTATCCAGAAAACCTAAAACTCTTCTGATATGGAAATGCTGCAAATCTTGAGTTAATATTTTTTCAAATTGACTGTTTTATTTTTATGGGAATTGATATTATGCTTTTCAGTCACACAGGAATGTTGTGTTTACTATGCAAGGGTATGATAGCAATCCTTTAGACAGATTGAGTTCTGAGAATGGACTAAGAATGAGGCATCCTTCCGGGCAGAGAAACTGGTCTTCTCATGAATAATACTAAGTAGCATCATGTTTTGAGTAGTTTAAAGTTAATTTACAATTTTTTCTGTTAATTTTCCTTTATAATGTGCAATTTAACCCTGACTTTTCATGATGCTTGGGCAAAAACACAGGTACCATAGCACCAGCATAATGAAGGAAATAAGAAAAATAACAGTTTAATCACGATATGCATCTCTCACATGCTATACATATAAATCATAAATTGATTTGAAGAGAAGTAATTAACTGCCAATGTAAAATCCTTGCTCCAATGCAGACATGAGGGTTAGTTCCACTACTGCAGGCTGAGCAGAGAGAAGGAAAAGGCAGATAGAAGCTGAGAATTACTTTCCTTTTTTTTGGAGGGCGTGATGGAGGAAATGGGAATAGAAATTGGTTTTATCAGTATTAGCCTATCAGAATTTGTATCTCTGTCTTAAATATATGGCATATCCAATTGTATCGGAGAAGGCCAGTTAGCTTGTCTTGCTTGCTCAATCTTCTTTCTCAGGAGATATGAATAATGGCTCAAATATATAGTTTGTGATGATGCCCTGATGCAATTTTCTTGTTTCACATAAGCACCCTTCAATTTCCTGTGCCACTTTAGTTCTAAAACAATATATTTCAAAGCATTTTCATATATTTTTGATAATATCATGATTGGCTTAACAGATGCGATGTATTGACTGGCAAAGACAAGCGTAGAAAAAAATCCCACAGCTGTTTTTATATACCAACTCTATTGCAGACTTTTCAACTTGCATGAATAAAAACAATTAATGATTATTTATGCCAAGAGAAATCGTATATTATCAGTTTATATAACAATCCAAATTCCTGATGGTTTACATGGCTCCAAATTTTTGCATCTATAGCTATTCTCTGTTCTCCTTTTTTATCCACATACAAGACAGTTTCCCTTTTCCTCCATCACTCTAATATGCCCAAGTAAATTATACAAATGGAAAGTGACACCTTTTGTCTAATAGAAAAATAAGCATTCAAAGTTTTCTTTGAGAATTTATACACTGAAAATTGAATAGTAACGCTTTACTGGAGCAAGGAAGAAAAACTATTTCATAAGGCAAGCATTTTATAAATCATTTGCTGTTAAATTGATAAAATCTTTGTTAAGCAAATAATTTGCTCTTGAAAATTTTCAAGAGAATTTTTCTGGTGGGTGAGGAAAAGGAGGAAAGGGGTTCCTTTTTCACTGCAAAGTTGTGGTTACCTCTGATTTTTCCCTACCCCAGTATTGTTTTGCTGAGTTTCTTTAGCTTCATCCCAAAAACACAGCCCTCAGTGATGCTGTGGGTGGTATAGAATAACAATTTAGATGCACCCACACCACACTAAGCTCCTCCCCCACCTCTGCAACCAGGACAGTGAGTGACTTAGAACTCAACATGCACAATTACAAAATAGGCACCAATATTGTCATTAGATTTCTTTAGGACTGTGTGCTGCAATATCTCTGGAGATCTGTCCTCCATTACCAGTTCCTGCAGGGCTTTGAAATGAACTAAACCTGTGAACACCTGATTACTTCAGCCTCAGGTTGAACCAGCATCTTTGAGCTTGGTATTTGGGTCCCTGAGTGGTTCATTGAGAAACGTAGACAACAAAAACATTCTTTTTAAATAGTTGGGATACTCAGCAACCACATGAACTAATCAAAAGAAATCCCTTAAACAAAGTGTATCTTCCATCATTTCAAATATCACTTGCCTATCAGGAAATGACCGATCCTTCTGCTGTTCATTACTGACTTCTTTTCTTAATATTGCCTCCCTTTTTTGCTCTGTATATATATGTAGATCCATTATTGACCCTTCTTTTCTGCCCCATTTCCTGGTTTTGGCACCACAACCTCCCTCCCCCAGAAAGGTATAAAACAAAGTGGGAGCACCCAATCACAGGTCTGACCCGCAGTGTGACATTTTATCCGTGATTTGGCTGAGTGTAGTGATCCTCCCAAAGCTTAGTGGCTGCTGGTTTTATCTCTCCTTGGTTGAAAAGGCTGCAAGTGTGCTCACCACTGGGAATGTTTCAGTCCTAAAGACAGTTCCCTGATGTCACCAGGTGGAGCACATTCCCTGTGGGGACCATGGTTTTGGGAATTTCTATAGCTGTTTAAGTGAAGCATGTCCCTCTCTTAATGGGGAGATTTTGATTGCAACTAAACAACGCCAGATAATGTGAGTTTTATTCAGAAATGTGCATTTTAACAGTTTCTATAACAAAACTTTTCTTTCAAACAAGAAAGTATTTTGTTTAAAGTCTTGGGTATTATTTTAAAAACCAAACATATTGAACTGTCAGACCTGGTCTTGTGTGCCTTCTACTTCATGGAAGAGTAAGCCTTGCCAGGAACTCACAAGCAGAACTGAGATCTGAGCAGTGAGCTGAGGGTTTGGATGGCTCTGACCCTGAGCACAGGGGCATCAAAAGAAGCATCATCAAACAAGAGTATAGTGGCAGAGCACTGATAATTTAATCTGAAGAAATTTCTCTTTTATTATAGATATGTCAGTCTTTATGTTAAAAAAAGAAGAAAAAAGAATCAGAACTGAGGGAATAATACTTTTCTTAACAAAGGTGTCCTCAGGGTGGGAAAGAGAACAGCAGAAGACTGTCATCTCCTTGTTTTCCTTGATGCCTGCCACAAAGAACTTGTCTACTGTCTCCTACACATATTTAGAAAGAAGAAACCCTTCTCAAGAATATATTTTCAATCTATAACTTTGCTAAAAACCTTTTGAATCTGTGTACAGCTTCATCCCAAACTTTCCTTCTGCAACAATTCTTTTCCAAACGTGTAACACTGAGGCTATCTGTGGCATTCTCTGCTGACAATAATTACAACAAATTACACAAAAACTTCTGCATAAAACCTTCGTTTCTGAAGGCGGTCAAATGTTGGCAGCTCAGCCTCAGAGCTGTGTATTTAAATCACCCTTGAAAGACTAATTTCATTACCAACATTAAGCCTTGGAACAGATTTGAAAAAAGAATAGCACTTCAATGTGTGGGAGATGCCAGCAATTCAATTCTGTCCTATTATCCATCGGATAAAGTAAAAGACTGGTCCTTTGAGTAGGGTCTAATGCCTAATGAAAAAACAGATGGGAGCTTGAAGACTGTTTTCTTCATGAGGGGTTTCTGCTTTCTGTGCCTTGATTTAGACATGCAGTGATCATCCGGTACCACAGGACTCTTAAAAGCATTACTTTACTTTGTGTGTCTGAAAGTAGAATTTTTAGGTGTTAAGGATATTTTAAGGCCAGATATCTGCAACAACAGTATCAGAATGATTCTCAGTTAGATATCCAGGTGGACAGGAGACTGCAAGACCATAACTCCAACTTTATCTAAAATCTGCTTCAGGCCCTGTTTAGACACCTACATCTCCTTTTTTAATCTCTGATTTTGATATTTTTGCTTACTTTCCACACCAGTAAAATAAGTATAACAGGAATTTTCTACATCTATTTCATAGTGTAAATTCTTTAATGTAAGTCTCTATTTGTAGAAGCTTAAATTTTAGTAGTAGGCTGTAGATACAGCCTGGTATATTAATATGCTATAAAGCAACAGCACATAAAAAGAGAATAATTAACATTTTCCACCAAGTATTAAATTTAATCTAAATTAAATACAGTTTTAACAATGAAATACTATTTCACCTTATCCATATTTTAATATAAGTATGAAATATTAGCATCCCCAAGGCAAAGCAGCTCCTGTAATTTAAGTCACTCTGGAAAAAAACCCTGCTAAAATATTCTTCCAGGGTAATTTCCTAGATTAAAAATATACAGTTATAACTTATTTATAGCACTGTGCATTAAATGAAATATATTGTTAATGAAAAAAAACACCACTGCTTTTACAAGCACCACTCCTTCTCCTGTTGGAACTTGTTTCTGTGGCCCATGGATGAGTATTTCAGGCCACCTCGCTGCCAAAGCACAGGGTCAGGATTAAGGCTGGGAGAGAGAGCAAACCGACAGTTCCAAGTGGTGCTGGATTACAAAGGGGTGACAAAGGATGCTGCACACTGGAAAACAATGCTCCTCAGACAGCTTGCTGATGTAGACCATGATGCTGGTCTTCTGCTGAGGCTTGGGCAAAGCCTAGCCTTTGGTTTTGAGTAAATGGCTGGGTAGCTACAAAGTCCAGAGCTTCAGGTGGTGTGGGGTCGGAAGGAACTTGGCAGAGGAGAGCACAGACTCCTCTAAGAATTCTCTCCCGAGACTTCTTTCTGTTTGCCACTGCTGTGGGTCTTGGGGTAAGGCTATCCAGGAGACAGACTGAGCCTAAAACTG
The DNA here is from genome assembly GCA_013400235.1 of Oriolus oriolus. Taxonomy (NCBI): domain Eukaryota; kingdom Metazoa; phylum Chordata; class Aves; order Passeriformes; family Corvidae; genus Oriolus; species Oriolus oriolus. The sequence goes on from VXBT01004539.1 coordinate 542,552, forward strand.
CAGGGGGCAGCCAGGGGCTGCTGAAAGATAGAGAAAGATGCAAGGTTTCCTCACTGAGGACTTGTTTGTGCCCTAAGTGTGGACTTGGCACAAGTCCCTGGCACGGCCTAGAGCTTGTTGTGGCTGGGGTGGAGGGATGGCCTAGGCCTGTGCTGGAGCTGGGCTGCAAAGGGAATGCCAAAAAATGTTTAGGTGACAGGATTTCTCCCCCAGGAGCTGTTCATATAAGCCATGGCTGGGTGTTTTGAGACAAGCCAAGGCCAAGGGTGTTTGTTAGGGTTTAGAGTTAGAACAAGGACAAAGCTGAGAGTTTCAGGTGGTGTAGGGCTGCAGAGGGGCTGCAAGAGTTCTCCCCATAACCCCCGTGCACCACTGTGGGGCTTTAGTAAATGTCTGTAATGTGTATCTATCAGGAGAGTGCTTAAAATAATAATTATTTAAATTGGAGGGGAAATGTAGAAATTTGGTTTCTATAGGGTTGGTTAGCTGGTATGTTGCTGGGTTTTTATCTTTTCTGTTTTGGTTGGGTTTGGTTTCCTGGGGATAGGGGTTTTTTTGTTGTGGTTTCTTTGTGTGTTTGGGGTTTTTTTGTTGTTGTTTGGGTTTGAGGTTTTTTGAAAACAATATAAAAAACTATGCCAATAGTTGAAAACATATTTTGGAATTCTTGTTTTCATTGAGATAGAAGACTCTAGAGGAGGAAAAAAAATGATGGATATTGAAAAATAATATCTTTCTTTCTGGAACTGGAATATTAAATAAGGAAACCCATAGTAAAATGTGACCAAAGGCCCTTTGGTTTTCGTAATTTAGGTGCATGATATTCTGTGGTGTTCAGCATCTCTATAATTTAAAAAATTCTAAAAATATTTTCAATAAAATACAAAGTCTTAAGTGGCATCGGTCTAGTTCTGTGTGGGGAGTCAGGGGGAAGAAAAGTGACAGGAAATAAAGTCTTCAAAAGTTATTGAAGGACCTGTCACTTCTCCCTTGGTATAAACTGCTCTACAGAGAAACACACACCACAGTTAATACTCCTTAATTCCATCTTTTTCCATCTTGTCTAAAGCCAAGTCAGTTGTTGGAAATTACAGAAAAGAATTTTGCAAAGTGAGTACTGATGACACATTTTATAGGTCTGAAAGTGGATTTCTTTCCTTAAATCTCCTGTCCAAAAGCAGGTATTTTTTTGTGAATTGGGTCTCCTGTAAGATGATCAAAACCATCAGTTCCTACCTTTCCTCCAGACCACCTGTCTGCATTTTTGTGACAATACTTGATGTCTAGCATGTGAAATAAGAGTTTAGCCTTCAACATGGGCTTGGCCACCAGAGGCACAGAAAGGGTGTGGAGGGGCTGCTGCAGCAGCCAATTTGCCTTGTGGGAGAAGAGACAGCATGGGCAGAGAGACAATTTTCTGAGCCTATATCTTTTCCCTGGTGTAACCCCCACACACAGGATCCACAGACAAGGATTCCAGTCCGCCCTAAGTGAACAGTTCAGGGACAAGTCCTTAATCTGTGTTCTCGTGTCTAAACATAAAGTCTTGTTTTGTCGTTCTGAAACTACTGGATGAGACCCGAAGACCAAAATTAGCTTCAGTTCACCTGCCTTTCCTGAGTGTCCAGAAAAGAGGGTGGAGGAAAGAGGCGGCAGAGGCAACATTAATTACATTTTTCATTTGCTGTAATTCATTGCCTGGGAGAAACTTATCAAGCAAAGTATTTAATGCATTTTTCAGAGACAATAAAGGCTTGCAAACAGCATGTCCTCTTGGCTGCAATTGCCTCTCAGTTCTTCTCCTTCCTGAAGCCCAGAGGCAAGTAAAAGTAAAAATACTTGTACATAACAAATTCACATAGGGTGAATCTACCCTCTGCAGTAATGCCAGCAATCCTCCATTCTTTTCTAAGGATGTATCTTATCAAAATAGCTAGTATATATTTAAATTCTGTCATTTTTACAGGCCAGCACACTGTGGAGAGAGAAGTAGGAGCACTTTTTTGCACACTCACAATGTGTGCAGTCAGCTGACATTTGGGCAGCTTAACCCATGATGAGCTATGGAGGCAGATTTAATTTGTTTTATTCTCAAGCTGAGACAGACTTTGTCTTCAATTACTAAAAGGCACGTCTGTGTAGACATAGCAGGCAGGTTTAAAAGGAATGTAGGCTGAAGCAAATGAGATTCCCAGGCTTGTGCTGCTATCTGGTGGAGCTGCCTACCACAAGGTAGCAGACTAGAAGCAAGGGCTTCCTACGCTTCCCAGTGCAGTAGGTATGCTCTTTCCTGCTATCCTAAAGGCAGCATCCATCACAACATAAAATCAGGTTAGATGATGTCTGGCCCTTGGTCATGTGTGTAGTGGTCAGCAGCCTTGAGGGTGAGATGTGATCTTAGAATCAGAAGCACAGACTGTTCCTCTTGCCTCAGTGTGATGTTAGGAGATTAAATTCATGAAGTGTTCAGATAATCTTCAGTAAGTGGAGGACTCCAAAGCCACATCAGAAATCTAATCCTTCCTGCCTGCTTCCATCCTCTCAGTCTAGCACGTATCTCCCTGAGGAAGAGCTGCACAGCTGTGCACTGGTTCCTCACTAGCCAGCACAGGTGTTATTTTTGTGTGCATGGTGGCTCTTAGGTGTGCTGCCCATGGCAGCTTCTGGCCTGGCTGGGTGTAAACCCTTGCTGTGCCCCCAGGTTTGGTGTTTCCCCTCATCAGACCTTTTCATTTCAAAGCAAAAGAAATGTCTGTTGTAGCAGGTGTCCCTTCACTAGAGCTGTGGGAGAGAAGAAGGAAAATAAAGAGTTTTGAAAGATAATTTCTGTGTCACTGTACTCAAAAGCACTAAGAATCACTTGGAACTGGGAAGGGGAGGATTGAACAGTCAGGATCTAAAATAACACCAACCAGATATCCTGAGAAGCAAGGAGGACACGGGCTGTCACTCAGAAGATCAGGCAGCAAAAAGGCATCCTGCCTTGATGTTACAAAAGCCAGATGGCTTCTCATGAATGTCATACATATTACTTAAACTCAACTTCTTCAACTGATGAACTGCTTTAACACAGAGAAGCTAGTCTAATGATATTTTTGAGGATGAAAGTGTGATAAAAATTATGAGCATGCAAACTCCTAGGTTGGTTCAAATTATTTATAACTTTTCACAGTCTAAGCTTCTGTCAAGTTTAGTTTCATTGCTTCTAAAAATGATACTCTAGACTGAAGTGCTAAAATGGGGAAAGCTGTCAGGAATGGAGAAATTTCTGCTATTCAGTTCCCCATTTTTTTCTAAACAAGTTTTATTTATTCTGCTGGAGCTCAGGTCATTTCATTTTGAGGTCTGTGGCGTGCATTTGTTATGATACTGAAAACACTTCATATATAATGAAAAACTCCCTCTAGATTCTCCAAATATCCTGAATAAAGGGGTTTTTTTCTTATGAATCTTCCCTCACACTGAAAAGCTCATGGTAAATTCATAAAGAACTGTTTCTCTTTCCCGTTTTCCTAATGTCTGAATTTACTTAGACTTAAATCTAATGAGAGCCACAATAAAAAAGAAACATTACTTTAGTTTTATTAATTGTGATGTTTAGAGAGTATGTTCTCATGTTTTGGGTTATGAATTCACCATTTACGCTATGTTCCATGCGATCTTTTGGTGGAATGGCTACTTTAACAGGAAAAAGCTCAGACAGAAATTCAAGACCAGAAATGGGAGAGAAATTGTTAAAAATAATCAATGATTGACAACTGCTGACAGTCTTGTAGGCTCAAGCAGATGTTTCAGAATATCTTCTTGTAAAAATAGTGCCTTGTTGGATGGACAGATGAATATATGAAAATAAGAGCTCTTTCTGAACATGCTAAAGTCACCAAAAGCAGTCCCATGCCTCCAGTATCTGCTGAAGTAGCCCATGGTTGAGGCGCTTCATCAGAAGAGATATAGCATTTCATTCTTCTGTGTCTCTGCAAACAGACACTTTTGCCTGTTCTTCCTCCTTCTTCTGCATTCTGCAGCTGCCTTATTGCAACAGTGGCTTCATCTTGCTGGAAAATAATTATGAAACATATCAAAGTTAGATCAAATATTAATGTATGCTCATCATTGTATTTATAGGGATATTCTTACTTTGCTCGGAGTGAAAAAATGTTTAAGCTTTACTCTGCATCCCCTTTTGAATGCAAATTTTTATAACATAACTTGCTGAGAAATCTGGCTCCAAAATATGTATGAACTCATGCATATTTGATAAGGAGACTTGAACCAGTTAACTCATTTAGGAGTTAGTGGTTCTGAATCTAAAAATAAAATCTCTGGTGTTTTTAACAACATCTATTATTTTTTATTAGAGCTTTTATTTATGTACTTGCATGGAAATATTGCTTATGCTTTTATGCAGTGGGTATCCCTTTAAGAGGTAATTCTTCATTTGTGTGTGTAATTGGAAAGGAAAATGTTTGCTAGCAAAAGAGAGTCATTACTTTGGGTCTTAATTTCCTGTTTATGTTTGAATTGATAGGTGTCTCCTCATTACCATCAAGAAAGAAGAAGTTGATCATCTATGAATAACTCATTTGCACTGTAATCACAAGGCTGCAGCAGATTGCAACCCATGATTCAATAATCAAAAAGTACCCACTGGTCTCAGCAAATTGGATGGCCCAAATCTTGCCCAGAAATTCAAGCCAGAATGAACCAAAGCGCAACCCAGCAATCTGTGTGGGATAATCAAGATTTGGCTGGATATCCAACACAGGGTAAGGTATTTATTACTGTAGCATTATTGTTTCATTTTGTAATTTCATTATTTCCTACCAGAATTCACTGACAGAAGTGTTTGAAAATACATTTTGCTTTATATGATGTTGTATCTAAGTACAACCTTGACTTTCATGTAAATATTCGTGTTTCAAGTGTCATTCTCTTTTGCTGAAATTTGCTTTAATTTTTATTTGCTTTTACACTTGTTTTCTCAAAGATAGTACTTCAAGTGAAAGGTATTTGAGCACCTTGTTCTCATTGATTTGTAAGGAAGAAAGTAGGCAGGGATGTTGGAGGATTTGGCCTGAAGTCCTTTGCGTGTTTACAGAAGACTTAGAAAAGCATTGACGAGAAATTCACAACTTCTTGTCATAGCTGTGCTGTGGCAGCAAGTCTGTTTTGAATAGACCATGTCTTAAAAAAAAAAAAGGCAGTTTCATCTACATGCTAATTCTGTATTTAGCTTTTAATTATTGTTTTGCATTGATGTCACAAGTAAGAACCAAGATTTCTTTGATGAGTCAAAAGACCATTCATTAGCAATCAGATTCAACCACATTCAGTAAATCCTGTACACCAGTCATCAAGACTGATACGACTTTCACGATAAAGCTGAAGCTTTTCATAATTTGTGAAAACCTCTCTTCTTTTTTACAGTAGGATAAACCTGATAGTTTAACAGATCAGCATTTCTGTGAGAATCTTCAACCCAAAAAGCAACTTTGAAAAAACGTGACATCTAGCTAGTACAAAGTGTCACCTGAATCATTTATGTAACATTCCTCCCACCATACTGCTCATAATATCTTCAAAAAAGTGGGTGAAGAGCTACAACAAAAGTGATAATGGAAGAGAAAAGCCTGAGATGTGAAATGACAGCACAAGAGGTATGATTTATACTTCACCTTGAACAAAGGATAAAGCTAAGGCATTTTCAGGTCATAAGCAAGCCAGGAATTTTTATATAAGACAAACAGCATCACTGTGGTTTTATAATGTAGCAATTATTCATTTACGTTGTTGTACACATATATGCATTAGTCAAATAACCATGATGTTTGCCCACAAATAGTATTGGACAAAACCAAACTAGGTTCACGCTCATGAGAAATTTTTTTGTCATCATGTTTAATAGCAAAATGATGGAATTTGGAAAAGGTAAATTTATTTCTATTTGATAACTTCACAGAACAAGAAATAGGCGTTAGTGATTGGTTCTCTGTTAACGTTATGGTCACCATATTAATGGTAGCTGGAGTGTCACTGGATCTGATAAAAAGTTCAAATGCTGTTCTGTGTTAGGTAGCACTCTGCCAAAGAAGCTTTCACTGTGCTCTGCATATTTAATTACATGTGCTTGTGCAATACTGAGCTTACTTAGGTTGAAATAGGAATTAATCATAAGTAATCTCAAGACAACTGAAAATTAAATTTATGGACAAAAATCTTATCTGTCTTCATATTCATTTAAATTGAGATTAATACCTCCAAAGTCAACATAATCAAGGAAAGAATGTACCTTTAAAAGGTCTGCTCATGAGCAAACTGAGCGTTGATTTTGTACTTTGCAAATGCCTGTGCTGCAAAATCCGTGTCACTGAAGGCACAGATTTTGAACAAAAAAGGTATCAGACTTCTCTACACAGTTTTTCAACCAGTATTTTTTATATATCTTCTCCATGCCAGTGGAGATAGCTTTTTGCATTCCTGGAACAAATCTTCAAGACCTCCACCACAGGACTGGTGCTGTCACTTCTGCTGTTCAGCATGCTGGCTCTTTTCAGAGACCTCACCTGCCACACTCAACAGGTCAGCCAATCTAGGATCCCAGACACAAATTTGCCACATGGAGTTGGGGACATATTTAATCAAGAGCAGTACTTTAATAAAAGCCATTTTGCTCAGCAAGAGTTTGAAGCTGCAGGCCCTCTCCATCATGCCACTCATGACTGCATCTTTGGTTGATGCTCATTTTGATGCCTGAGGGCATTAATTGCTAGGGACCCTTCATTCCTGGAGCCCATGGGCTACAGCACCTCCACTTGAGCCCAGCCCTGAGCTGCTGATCTATCTCTTGGTTAAGGTGATTGTTACTCTTATTTTTAGCCCTGTCCTCTGCTGCCTCTGGCTGGCAGAATCTCAGGGTCCTGGGGCTCCCTGAATGACGCCTGGACTTGATTCATCCCTGGACATGCCTGGGTCTGCTGATGGACCTGTTTGCAGCACGTGGCTCCAGCTGAGCCCCTGTGGGACTGCGCTGTGGTGGGTTAGAGCACTGCTCTGTCAGGGTCACCCACAGCTCCTGCCTCATCCCCCATCGTGGAGTGGCCCTGCTTCTGCTGCTCCTTGGAAGAAGAAATGTAGGTTATAAGTTTCTCTCATCTTGCCACAATAAACTCTCTTCAGAAAGAGATGCTAGAAGCCAGACTGTTTTACAGTTATTTCTTTGATATATGGCTGCATTAGAATGCCGTCATGATATATGTTTTAAATAACATGAAGAGATGGAAAACAAAATAAAAAAACGTAGCTGGCATGTTCTAGTGTGCACTACTGTGATCCATGGTTTGCTGACGAAATAAGACCTCAGGGTGAGGTGTTTATATTAATTTAGTTTTAGTCCTTTTGTGCTTTACTGTTTTGCTTTATTTTCCCCAGTTAAGTTTTGTGCTTTGTCACAATGTTCCTTGTCTTTCTCCTCAAGCTGTAGTCAGGAGTTTATAATCAGCAGGTTTTTCTACTGTAATTTCGCAGTTCTGCTCCAGCATTGTAAAACTAGGAAATAACATAAAGCAAAACAACACTTCTCTGTATGCCACATACAAACTCAATCTACACAGTTAACTGAGGAATGGATTTTCATGGTCCCTCCCATAAATAAGAGCTATTCATCCCAGTAAGGAATTTCAAGACATTCCCTGTTTATACACCCATAAAAATATTTTTCACAAACTTCCACCACCAATTAGAGAGTCCAGATTGTCTGGACAAGATTGCCTGTGAAAGTAAAAATACCTGACTGGCAGAACAACACGGCTGTAGGGGAATTACACCTTTTTAGCACTGAAGAGACAACTGTTTGTCATCAAGAGGCATCGTGTAACTCATGACATTGGCTGCCCCTCTGCACCTGCCACTATTTGCCTCACAGCTTGCATGACACTCGCAATGGTGAGTTTTCCAGCTATTGGTATACCAGCTATTGAAAATAACATATTTACTTCAAAGCAATCATTCAGTGCAAAGCATGCAGGCGGGTCAGTGTCTGCACTGACAATGATACCTGATCCTGTCACTGAGCAGGGTCTAGCCTGGATGACACTCTTGGAATCTGTTTTAGTCCTGTGATTTGTAATGCAGTACGATGTACTCAATGAAACTACTCATTGCTACATCCTTGCTTTCCCAACAGATAAATCATTAATACCTATCTATACTGATCTATGAAACTAACATTTTATGTGACAGACACCTTTCATTGTGAGCACTCAGTATAAGGAAGAACTGCATTGTATATCAAAAAGGTCTCAGCTTTAGACACTAAAGCTATAGTGAATTCAAGCATGTTTTCACAGTTTAACAAAAATTTAAAAAAAAAGTCTTTTCCCTACTGTGGTTTTGTCTTGTCAATCAATGTGTTCTATTACATCTCGGTTATGATCTCAAATCTAGAAACTGAAACTAATGCAAATTTTGGTTGCTCAGTGTTTAACAAAATGCTTCCTTAGATTGTGTAATAGAGTATTCTCGACTGGGATATGGGCAGTTGGCATTTCTGGTGAAGGATTTTTGCTTATTAACTAAAATTTGATCTGGTGCCTTATGGCTTGGATTTACAGACACCAAGGTAGGCACCATGCGGAATTTTCACACTTGTCAGCTCTTTTCTGACGACAGCTCTGAAGTGAGAAGGGGAGTAGATTACAAGGGATTCTCCTTATAGTCACTGGTCTACTTTCTATTGGTTATTGGGGTTTTCCAGTCTTTTACATACTCCACATTTTAATTAATCTGACACAGTAAAAGACAATGCACAGTGCATTCAAATGTCTCTGTCATCTTGCTCTTTTCAAGACTGTGTTGTAAAAGGGATTGAGGAAACCATACTGTTTTCCTCAGGAAACCTGGGCTGTTTTCCTCTTTCTTTTAATATTTTTGTCCTTAACTTTCAGCTTAGTTTAAGCTGCAGCACTGACAGGTATAACCTTGATTACTAGAGTTTTACAGTGCTTCAACTCCAAGAGTTGTGAAGCTCTATTATGTTTTGGAGTCTGCTCTGTGTGAGCTGTTTTGTTCTCCTATCTTAATTATGCATATAAGTGTATTATAATACTACACTAAGGTCCTTGTGAAAGTTAGGAATATTGAAAAGTGAAGAAATTATTCTAAGTCTGTATTAGAAATAAATACATATTTTTACTAAAAAAGACCCCAAACAATTAAGCATTAAGGTGGGTGCTTTTTTTTTCTCCTGAAATTAATTGGCTATTTGCATTTTCAGGTATCAGGTGCAGGCAAGAACACTTTGAGTACGGGTATCCCTGAAGTAACAGGATTCATCTCACAGATGTATCACTAATTTCGGCTATGGTGGATTTGACATTTGATTCTGCATTTTCTAATTTATTGTAAGTTATGTACACTCTAGTTAGATGCGTGTAGATGTGTGATTAATGCTTTCAAAAGGAGTATGTTTTGTTTAAAAGGTTATTCAAATATGTGGGGAGGCAGTATATCAATTACTTGTGTTTGATTAGAACAGATGGTGTTTCCTATTCCTTCTTTCCAAGGAGAATACTAAGCAAAAGTTTGCTGAAATTATTTCCATAAGCTGAGGATACAAATGTTTAAGAGACCTTAGGCTCCAGTTTCCCGGAGCACAATATTGCTTTTAAAGTTATTGACCCAAAACCGATATATAACTGTTACGGTACTTATGAGAGTAAGGAGGTATCACTGCCCTGATTTATTTCTTTGCCATAGGCAAATTTTGTTAAATACTGTAAAGTTCAACAGACAATCTAAGAAAGTTTCTGCAAGTTGCAAGTTTCTGCAACCAAAGTGTAATTACCTAACTTGCTACAAATACATGCATAATATAGAGAACAATAGCAGAGAAGCTAAACTTATTCTGGCTTTTTAGCAGCCCTTCACTTTAACAAACAAGGGAACAGTAACTGGGTGCGAGAAAAACTGTAAAACGGAACTTGTCAAAGTCCAGGAACAGGTAAAAAGATTTCTGGAAGATTTTCTGTAGAATCATTTAGGTTGGAAAAGACCTTCAAGATCATCAAGTCCAGCCATTAACCTAACCCTCAAGTCCACCATGAAACCATGTCGCTAAGTACAACATCTGCATACCTTTTAAATACCTCCAGGGATGGTGACTCAACCACTTCAGCCAGTTCCAATGCTTGATAACACTTTATCCAATCTAAACCTCCCCTGATGCAACTTGAGGCCATTTCCTCTTGGCCTATTGCTTATTTCTTGGGGGAAGAGGCCAACCCCCATCTGGGTACAGCCTCCTTTCAGGCAGTTGTAGAGAGTAATAAGGTCTCCCCTGGGCCTCCTTTTAAGGCTGAACACCCCCAGCTCACTTGGTCACTCCTCACAGGACTCGTGCTCTAGACCCTTCCCCAGCTCTGTTGCCCTTCTCTGGGCATGCTCCAGCCTCTCCCAGACAAAAAGATCTTTTACAACACTTCCACTTTCCATAGTGATTCTGCTCTCTAATGACCTCTTTTCCTACATAGGTTTCTTCTCAATATTTGCCCATGTAGCACAGCTTGGACGGTCCAGAATGAAAGGCCAGGTATGCTCCAGCTGGGACTCTACTCTTTCTAGCCAATAATCAAATCAGTTTTTGCAAACTAAGAAATATCAGACTTCATCACGTGGCTAGAAGACTGCCCAGAAACACACAATGTTACAGCAGTGGTTTTAGTGACTCAGCAGCTGGGACCCTTCCCTTCCACGTCAGTAACAACCTGCTGATGGGCTGGCAGCACAGCTACTGTTGACCATTTCTGTTTCAAGAGGTCTATGTGTATTCTGTCTTTCTCAGCATCTTTTATAACGACCATGACCAGTGGATATGACTTGAAAGACTTTATTTCTTCATAAAATTGTTCCCAAAGTCAATAATGTTTTGGTTTCATAATTTTTTTCTCCAGAAGTTTGTGTGCTCATCTGAAAAGAACAGCTATCCCCAAACTATTACTGAGTTTAAAATTAGCAACTTTTTTCTTCTAGCTATGAAAAAAAAGAAGGATATTTTTGTTCAGGTGGATTTCCATGGAGGCCCGTAAAATTTAGCAAACACAGAAGTTTTCTACTGAATTTTATGTTGCAGAGAAGAGGTTTTTAATTAATCATTTTGGCCATAAGAACTCAGAGTAGGTGCGTATGTGGAGGAATAAAATTGATTGTGCTTCCAAAGAGAAACAGTCTAAATCAAAAATACTTTTGCTTCAGGGCCTTTTCTTGAGGCTGTTAATATAAATGCTGATGGAGCTGTAACCATCGAGGATAAAGGAAATCCTGCCTCTAGATGTTTGTTTAGTAAATCCAAATAGAACTTTGACGTGTAAGATCATTATAGGTTACCATTTCCTTCTCAGTGTTTCAGAATATGTCTCTCTGTTTCTCTTGAGGTTACCCCATTGCTAAATATATGTTCTCATAAAGCTTGATTATGGTTTTATTAATGTTTTTTGTGTTATTGTTCTTCATCCTGCTTAGGATCAATGTTATGGAGCATAGACAGTAATACTTTTAAAAGCAAAGAACAGTAGGAAAGAGCCATGCTTTTAACTCATTTAAAAACCCCAGAAGAGATCTGAAAATTCAATCAATTGTTGCACAAGTAAAAGAGTCTGTTACTCCAAAGTTTTAAAACCCAAGGGGATACTCTCAGTGGTATGTGTTCAGCATCACTTTCAATAATGGTAATATTCAGGTGACTCAGAGGTAAAAGATTCAGATATTTTATCTCAAGCTGAACTAATTCAAAGTTTGAAGTTCTGGTTCACTTGAAGCAAACACGGGGAATGGGGACCAACACTTCTAAAACAAAATGTTGTTTTAATACAATGCTTTAAATATAATTATCTATGATTCCATATAGAAATACTACTGCATTTTTGTCCATATTTTGCTATTTGCATTGAGCTGTTTTAACAGAAATCAAATTCTGTAACCAACTCCTTGCCTGGTTTACAGTGGTGTTTTTTGGATCTTTGATAGGTAAACCACAGCCCATACTGGATAGATCACACTAGGGAATGTTTTCCCTGTGAATAGATGTTGTAATCTGATCCTGGAGAGCACAATCCTACAGGCTAACTTTTTTTTTTTTTAAAGAAACACCATGTTTCATGTTTTTGCTTTTAAAGAACCCTTCTTGGGAAAAATGTATCTCTGAAAATTCCAAATTTATTGGTATTCCAAGACACTCAGTGGAATAGAATGCAGAGTTTTGTTCCTGTCTTTTAGGGTGAATTAAACTGCTTGTTCCTCCTTCAGTTTGACACTGATGGCCCAAAGCACTGATCATTGCTAATATAATCTTTGGCAATATTTGGAAGTCAAAGCCAATAATTTTTCTTCAGTGGTGAATAAACTGAATGAGGAGATTTGTTTCTCTGCTCCTCCTCACGGAGGGGCATTTCTTTCCTTGTTCGCTGCCAGAAGGACAAAGAAAGGAGGCTTCTCTGAGACTGCCCTAACATTTCATAAAGAATCACAGCTGATTTTCACTACAAAAGGAAGAGAAGGAGGAAATACAATCTGAGTGAATTAGAACTGTCTAGTTCTAGGATTTGCCTTACTCTCCAGGACAAGCACAGCTGAGTATCACTTATTTTAAAATGCTTTTGCATTTACCATGGATTACGATCAGGAAAGGATCTCGCTTTCTGGTGAACTTGGAAGAAATGTTTGTAAACTAAAGGCGTCCTTGGTTAGCTGTAAATTGGCATCTCTGTGAATTTGCATTTGAAGGATATCAGAGAGCGAAGCAAGTATGATCATCCCTTCAGGATTACACACATCTTAAAAAGAGCTTTTAAGATTATAGGCCAAGTACTACTTAAAAATAAGGAAACTCCCTAAATTTTACACTTACTGTATTCTTATCAGTCTCTGAGGTTTAGTTGTGGGGTTATTTTTCCTATTTTAATACATAACTCTGCAGAATCTCTCGCTACCTGCAATATGTTTATGTGAATCACTACAGCCACCTGATGAAGACTTAGATAAGGAACAATGATAGAAATCTGGCAATATTCATCTATACATAGACTAGAAGAATGAGAAGCTATCTTTTTCTTCAGATACTCCTATAGAGAATGTGTTCACGTTTTCAGGATATTAAAGTACCAATTCTCAAGCACCTTTAATTTTTTTTAAGGGAGAATGATGTGAAATGGCAAATAAACAGTAGCAAAATAGCCCTTTTTTAAACTTTGAAAACAGCTTTATGATTTGTTAGTTTTATTTTATGAGAGAATAATAGCGTAAATATCTGTAAAAGTAGGTAGAAAAGCCAATTTAGCTAGAACATATGCAATTCTTCTGGAAACACAACAAGCAATAATTTTGTTTATAGTCTTATACAATGCCTTAATGAGGACATTTTCTCCTTTTTGAAAGAAGGAAAGAATAGTATTAATATTTTATTATTTAGAGTGAAGCACATTAAAACTGATGCAGTTAATGCTATAGCCAAATACCCAAAGACTCTGAAAATGATGGAATTTAAGTAAAGTTGTTATTCAGCTTTTGGCTATTGTCAATATAACTAATGAGATTAAAGAAAAGTGCACTCGACTCCCCATATCCTCTTTTATCACCCTCTTGACTTAAACACTTTTGTTTTCCAGATTTCGAAAAAGTGCACTCAAAGCATGTAGAGCTTTTACTTTCCATTAGATTTGATTTTTTTCCTAGGGACTAAAAAGAAAACCCACCTCAATGTCATATGGCTCTCAGCTGACTACTTAATCACTCTCTCCATATCCATTTAGATGGATCATAAATGCTGTCTATTTTCATGTTACAGCTGGTCCATTAAAATGGGTTTATCTTTTGACTGGTTTAAGTTGATCATCATTTTTACTTTTATGTATATATACTTTTTACTTTGAACAGAGTAGCTCTTAAATAGCAGTATATTGGTCATGGTGTGAAAGACTTGAGCTACAAATTCATGAAATTCATGCAAGTAACGTCAGTATGCAGCATTTGAATATTGTTAGGCATCTTTTACTTTTTTTAGCTGTATATTCAATAAAGAAAAATATAAGTATTTCTTTTTTTCCCTTATATTACTAATTCTTTAAAGGTTTTAATCTACTGTGGTTTAAACAATTCCCTGTTTTAAGTTTCTTGCGAGACTTTACACAATAAGAAATAGCTGAGAGTTTTCTGTAAGATGATTCATCATCACAAAATGTTAATGAAACTGAAACAACAGGTTTTAAGCGGGCATCAAGTTCAGATCTTCACTACAAAACAAACAATGTCTTAGACTTCATGTTGCTTCTATCATGAAGAAAAGTCATTGTCCTGAATGCATTAGTGATAATCTCCATGCACTTACCACACACAGGATGAAGAATTTTATGTCTTCCCTTAATAACTGGCATGCATTTTGCTGGACTTGACTGAAAAAGAGGAAAAAACTTCTGAAGCCCCTAAATTATGTAACTCAAGGAAAAAGGAAGCTCCACAGGAACTGGACATGAGGAGGAAAAACAAGCACATTTACTTTACATGGGATAAAGTATAGTTGTGCTTCCAGGCATAGGATATCCAGTCGGTGACAAGGTTTAGGAAGACACTCTTTCGTTGTTTAACTTTGGTCACTACAGCCTGGGTACAAAGAAGGACCTGACAATGGCCATCGTCATCAGCAGGATGAGAAGGAGATATTGTGGTCTTTAGGAAGGCATGAAAATTATTAAAGCATCTGCGCTGTGCTGTAACCAAACCTACTCTAACCATGGCATTAAGTCCAGATCAGATTAAACAGTATCCTTTTACTCCAGTTTGGGCTCTCAGCTCAACTCTGTGATCCTGAATAGGAAAGAAAGTGTTTCATTGACTGGAAACAGGATTCTTTCTCTGGAACACAACCTGGTGGCTACGGGAAACAGCAGCTTGAACGTTTGTGTGTGACATGCGCAAGTAAGAGGTTTGGAGCACTTGCCGACTGCCTGCTGAGGGGGGAGCCTGTGCTGGGTGGGTACAAGGCAGAGAAAAATAGGTGGTCTGATAAAGAGACTGGCAAGGGGTAAATGGAGAAACATAGAGGTGCAAGCCTGAAGAAATGCAACAAACTTTTGTTGTTGTTGTTTAAAATATAATGTTTCTGAGATTACAAATATGGTAATATATTAACTGCTTAATTAATCAGTTTGAAGATTTACATACCAGAAATGTCATCCCCAGCTGTTTGAAAACATAAATATGTTTCACAATCCTATGAATTAAGAATGAAAAAAAACCCACAAATGCAGATAATATTAGGTGAATTTATGGTTTATATATAATTTATTTATAAATTATTACATTACAGCATTTAAAATGTAATTCTTTTCTATATCAGGTGTGAATTTCGTTTAAATGGGAACGGGCTACTGAATGGCATTAAGAAACAGAGTTCTATGAAGAAGTTTGGAGTGAAACCACACTGCTGCTATTTCACTCCCAGCGAGCAGCTACTGGCAGTTTATCTGATGTGGTGTTGACTGTCTTTTCACATCTTGTGTTGTTAAACTGACAATTTAACAAAAATCAGACAAGCCCATGATTCATAAACTGGTATGTATATTCCAGTATGTGAAGAATTTTTCTGGAAATGTAGGAAATCAGAGATATAAAGCTAAAGTATCCATTTAAAATGAGAAAGGAATAAGTAGAAACTTTAAATACATTTTATTCAAGAAATGTCTCATTATCCTTTTGTGTGACTCATGAAGTCACCATCAACCAGCTTGTAACCTGTAATTATACAGCATTTCTCTGCCAACCTTGGGAGTGAAAAATCTATAGCTGGAATTTTATTAACTCTGACTCGAGACACTGCTAAAGGATATCGGACTTTACAGTCATGATTCTGAAAAGAACATAATTTGCATACCTTAATATTTGGATTTTCAGATGAGGATATTTTCAAGACAACTTTAGAAACAGCAAGGTTCCCACCTGTTGAAAGTGAGTCCCTTTTAAGCCAGTTCAATGATTCCCAATGTCCAAAAGTAAATCTATCATAGAACAATTCAGAAACCCTGTATCATAAATTTATTGAACAACATAATTATGGGTTTCTTAGCACCATGATGTGACATTTTGCTGGTAATAAACATGTTGTGTAACTATGGGTATTTTCATTATGCACATGCATGGCTAATTTTGTTTAAAAGCATGATATATTAACCAAAATAGAAAATTCTTTTTTCTGTCCTTGTTATATTTCAGATGCATTTTCTTCTGTTTACTTCGTTCACAGACTGCAAATGAGAACAGTCATCTTTTCTTTTATTTGCTAATTTGTGTCCTTGTATTCTTATTACTATCACCAAAGTTTGAAAGATCTCCTCAGTTAATTATTTTTTAAATACTGACTTAAACCAAGGACCTTTCAATATTAACTGTTATACTTTCTCCAAAATGTAGCTTCCACTCTTCTCTCACAACTCATTCCCTCAAACATCTCCTCTAAATTACTTCCTCTCCCTCCCTAAACCATACCCCCAAGGAAATCTTTCACATTTCTATTTCAATATCTGATGACAAGATGAAAAGCAGTATGCAAGGTAAGGATAGAACACTAATTGATATAAATGTGAAATGACAGTAATGGTCTCTGTCTGAGCCATGGCTGGAGACTTCTGTGTAATGAAAAATCTTCCATGGTTAATATTTTCTGTCCCTCTAGTAATATTAGCTAAGATAATGTTTTAATACAATTTTGAACAGAAGTCTTAGTTCTGCTGTGCAAAGTTGAAATACACTACGGAGAACCTTTTTTTTAGTCTTTGCAGCATTTCCAGGGATTTCCTTTTTTCCAGAAACATGAAAGGAAAAAAATATTGGCAATCTTCATTGTAATGATTCCATTTCAAGAAGCGATGAATGGTTTCTTTATTATTCATTTCCAGCCTCTCAAGAGATTTCGGAAGTTTTATTCAAAATTAGAATACTTTTTCATGAATAAGACTTTCATGTGTGTATGTAATGGTAACACAGAAAACTGAAAATTACCTTTCCTGAGTCAAGCACTGTGACTGTAATATGAAAAGAAAGATGATGCAACATTAATTGCTTCTGTGGTAAGAAAAATTTGTTCTGGCAAGGTGTGAAAATAATGCAGTTTTGCCTTTTACTTTATATCGTGTTAGAGGTGGATTTTGCCCTTTAAAATGTTTTTGTTGTTTGACATACTGTTAATGAGCCCTGCCAAAATAACAGAGGTTTCTGCCATGCAACTCTGAGATATGAGAGACAAAGAAAATCACATCAACACAACAAAAAACCTCCCACCGTCAGAAATCATCGTCAATGAAGATGAGAATAGGGAGAACAAATAAGAGAAGGGTAAAATTTTCAAGAGTCTTCCAGGTGACCTGAAAAAGTTTGGCTCTCCCCCTCCCTTGACTCTGGGTCTTTCTGCTTCTTATGGACCACCCAGGCCAGTCTGGAAGAAGCAGCTGTGTTGCACAGCAGCTGGGGATCAAGGCTCTGTCTACCTGCATGTACCATGCAGGCCTAATCACTGCTTCCCAGTTCCTCCCTGGAAGACTCTTAATTATGATTTATTTCAGGAGGAAGAAAGCGGTAGCTGCTTCATAAGTGGAAATTAGTTTAAAATACAGTGAGATATTTATTGGTCCAATAAGAGTGTGCTAAAGACATTTGTAAATTCAACAGCCTTTCCAAGTGAGGTTTCTCAGACTATGCTTTAAAAGTCTAGGTTGTTTTTCAGCAGCTGGGACTTAGGTTTTCAGATACTAATAGCTTGGTCAAATTTCGGTGGCTATTCATTGGATTGCTCACAGAGCCCATATTCACCCATATTTAAAGGAGAGCATCTTGCCAAATCTGAAGTCATGCTTAAATATTTCAAGGAAGCCCAAGAATTGTTAGCCTCTCAAAAATGAGATCTTGCCTCCTTATTTTAGATATCCGGAACAGTTTTCAGTGTTTTCAGTTTCCAAACAGAGCCCATGGAAGAACTACAACCTGGAAAATTTCGGCCTGGGAAATATTGCCTGAAGACTGGCAATATGATAAGCAGCTGGAGAACAGCATCCTGCAAGGAACAGAATCTGGTAACGTGGAATTATAGATACTATACCTGCACTGGCTGCTACAGAAAAAGCCACATTCTCTAGTTAGTTGTATGGAAGGTTTTACTAGTTTCAACATGACCTAAACCTCACAATTTAGGATTAAAGATTTTAAAATGTGTGTTAGGCAGCCAACATAATTAAAAAGGTCTCATGAAGAGATGTACAGGGAGCAAAAATGATCCTCCTCCTCCAGCAATTTTAGACACAACAGGCAAGAACAATATTCCACTCCAGAGACAAAAATTTCAGGCACTACCTTAGCTATTACAAATTATTGTAAATAGAATGTTTGCTAAAATGACCTTTTCTTACCTGTCTAGAACCTAGCCTCCAGTGTATATATATATACACACACACACATATGTTTTGCAAAGCGTTGGTTGACAGTCACTCAGGCAAGGTGCTGACATTATAGGTGTACCTGTTAAAAATATTAACAGTGATGAAGACTAGACTGGTATTGGTGTTTAAATTTATATTTTGAACCTCCAAAAGCTTCACTCAGATGTTCACACAGATATGTGTAATTTCAAAAAATCAGTGAGTAAAAATGGGAAATGGCACGGTTTTGAACTCTTTGCAGCAAATGAAGCAAGATAAATTCAGCTCGCTCACAGGTGAGCTTTCTGGATGTCTGGGCTTAAGTACTCATCAGCTCGATGAGTATACAGAGGATTAAGCTGGAAGGATTTCTAAGAATTAGCAGGCATCTCTTCCTTCAGGCAAAGCCAGCAATGAAAACCAATTAGTGACAAAATATTTTGAAAACTCGTGCCCCCTTGTGCTGTTGTATGGTATGAGACTTTAGTTTTTAAATAGCAGTTGAGTAGATCAGCCTACAAATACCCAGCTGAATACTCACTTCAACATTTCTTCATTAGGAGGAAAACTGATGGCTGGAAAATGAATGGAGACAAGAATGTATCGCAGAGATGGCAGGAATTTTACATGGATAGGTAATTAAATGCTTACAGGTCACCTGCTGATGCAGTGGATTTGATTCCAGTGGCTGCCCATCAGCCTTTCAGAAAGACATCCAGATCTAGTACAAACATAGGGTAAGAGTCAAACCAAGGAAGAAGGTGTTACACAGGGTTATTTTGCTGGTAGGTTAGACCAAATGACAGTTGCTCTTTTAGCTCACAGAAGCCAAAAAGCTTTTTGGTGTTCCAGTATCTACTTCACACACATAATATGAACTGTCTGTCTCTACCTCCTCAATTGCTGCAGTTGAAACAAGGAATCACAAAACAAGTGTTCAAATGCGTGAGCATAATGAACACTGATGGGCTGAAAAATGACAGAAGGAGCATAAAGAGAACAACATAACTGAGTATATCAGAGCTTTTCCCAGATGTATCTGACATATTTATATTCAAAATTTGCGGTTTGTTCTTTAGAAAGTCTTTCCTATGTTGTTTAATCCTCTTTGTGGCTCTTACAAACAAGCCCAGACTGAAGAGCAGGGATGCCTTTTACACAGCAGCCCAACAGAAATGAAACTCTGCTTGTTTACTGCAATCTAACCCTCTTTGTGTAGGATAGACTGCAGTCTTAGGGAGGATATTTGATTACTAACTACATCCAGATCATAAACAGAATCCGACTCCATACAGAAATGTAGAAAACTTTAGTTGAATGAGTTCAATGATGAACACAAATGCATCCATTGCACACAAACTTCAAGGGGTTTTCAGATCAAACTGGAGTCTGCAGCACTGGTGTTCTTCCACTGCCCTGAGAGCAAAACAGCCTGGGCTTGCACAACTGGCATGCACTAGCAAACAGCCCCACGCTGTGGACACTGCATGTACTAGTAAAATCACTTGCAAATTTACTGTATTTGAGCTGTCTCAGCTCACCCAGCCCCACCAGGATATACTGAAAATTATTAGGTTGTGATTAATTTAACACTTACTTGTGTACTGTATTTGTGTAGACTGCTATAAAGAAGAGGATCTTTTCAAAAAGATGGTAGACTTGGATTTTTTGGTGGTTTTTTTAGGGTTGGGTCGGGTTTTTTAGTTCAGCAGGGAAAAGAATCAAATGCAGAAATTCTGGCAGAAAAACTGTTGAGTGGCATGCAGTCCTGGCAGTCAGCTGGGGAGCAGAACTCAGTAGTGCTCTGTAGCAGGATTAGTGGACGTCCCACTCTTGGTAACTGAGAACAAACGCTGTGCTGAACCATAAAAATAATACCCCCTCGACTTGTTGAGCACAAAGATTTTAAGCCTTTTTTTGTGAAAATGAAGAATTTAGTAATTTTCCAGGGATTCAGCACCCTTGGATACAGAGTTCTTTACGGAACATTGATTAATTTCTCTTCCCCTTCTAGGAAGCTGCTTCTGACCTGATTCTGGATCATCTCCTTCCTTTCATTCTATTTTAAGATGGGAAAAAGAGGCCTTTATAGACATTTCTGCTAACATCCTTTTTATTCAGCTGTGGGGTGGAGCTGCTCTGGGCAAAGGGAACGTCCTTGGTAGCCACCCACTGTGCAGCACTGCATCTGCACGCTGAAAAGAAAGGTTGTTTCCTAATTTGCAAGCAACAACCATATGTTCAGGAATGAAGAAATGCATACTCCACCTAATCCCGTGGGGTTCCTCTCTCCCCTGTGGCCTATTTAAAGTTATTCCAGCACTCTTTACTGGATGCCAGCTACTAAGTGAATTACCTTCAAACTTTAGACCCTTCAAGCAAAGTGATTGTAAGCAAAGCTGAGGAAAAACTGAGCATGCAGGAACCATTGTTCCTAGTGACTCATGGCATCATTTTCCAGAGTGACTTTACTAGGGAGGTTCCAAGGCTCCTCCCTTTAGAGCAGATGGTAGAATTTTTTTTATTTGGCATTGTTATTGTGTAACAGCAGCAATCAAGATTGGCAGTTTACAGGAAGCTACAGGGACATGATCCCTGTCACAAAGGTCTCACGTTTTGTGAGAAAATCTCCCTCTCTATGGATCCACTTAGGAGGCAGAGCAGGAGTTTATTACCAAACTTCCCTTGGCTCCTTGAGGAGCCAAATTGCTTCTCAGTTAATAACTTAGCAAAACAGGTACCTGGCAAACTTGCCAAAGAGTAGCAATTCCTCTCCAGACTTTTATTTTAAGTAGCTTAAGGGCAAGGGAACCGTTGGGAGGTGTCTCTTAGTACAGTCCATACAGCAGAATTTGCCTTCTTTTGAATGGAATAATTAGCTTCTTAGCCAGGATACAGGGTGTTCCATAAGAAAAACGTACTAATACCCAAGTGGAAAAAAGTGGGTACGAAATCCTTCCTTGTACTCTTAGCTTGAAGTATTGCAACAGAAGAAATCAAATTTCAATGTGCACTGCCACACAGCCAACAACCCATTGTACAGGCCTCCTTACTTCCTAAACAGTACAATCATCACTCAGAAGTACGTATATTTTATTCAGATGTCTACTTTTTGCATATGGGTCCACGTGTGACCCTTCTTTGACTGGTTGCTGGGAGGGGGTTATGAATTAATAAAAAGATTGTAGAAACTAGCAGCAGAAGGTTGCTTTTTATATTAATATTGTATAAATCTGATGTGATGTGTGCTTTGAAATGGGCTTGGGTTTTTTTTTTTAGTGATTTCAAATCATGTATTTTACTTGCAACATCAAGAGGAAAGGTCTTGATAACATGCCTTAAGCGGTTAGATTAAACGGGAATTACATTTCCGAAGTTTAATAACAATAGGGGCACCTAGTGGAAGTGTTTGAGGACTGCAGCTGTCACAGAATGCATCAATGCACAGCTGATTTTCTTGTGTAACTTCTTTCCAGATGGAATTTCATTAACTGAATTACAAAAGGCAGTGATGGTCAAGTTTTATTTAAGAAGAGGAAAAACTTAAATTTCATGGTATTTAGACACTGTGAGGCAAACATTGTTTAGGAGCCAAGCTGAGGGCTTGAAGTTGGGAGTGCCAGTCTTCCTCTCAACAACAAGAAAAGAAATATCCCGTCCCACTCTCTCATCCAATATTTTAATGGTTAGAGGACTCCACCAGGACACAAGAGAAGAAGTTAAATCTCCTTCTGTGACTGACAGCACACCTAAACATTTATTACTTCCTCTTACTATAATTTCCATGAAAGGAGAAGCCAACTCAGCAGAAATCTGAATGTCTCTTCTTGAGCCCAAGAAGAAACAAAAACTACAGCCAGACTCCAAAGCACACAGAAAGCACAAAAGCCCAGGGCTTGGTGACACGTTTGGCTGGTTTTTAATTTTCCGTTTCCCTTGGGCTGTAGGGCAAAACACACCATAGAAGCAGCTGTAGTAACACATTCAGAACATATTACAGAAGTATTCGACTTCTACGCACTATGCTGGGTAGACACTTAGCTCCTGAGAGCTACCACAGCTTGTTTCTCTCTGACAGCAATAGGGCCTGGTGATAGAGAAGTTATTCCGCCAAAACTCTTCATGGTCTGGCAAGGGCCTCTTCTTAGCTTTGGTCAGTTCAGTTCTATGATATGACTAGAGGTATAAACCTTTAATTTGCAAGGTATGCAAGTGAGGAATCAGCCAGGTAACTTCAAGCAGTTTACTCCTAGGCTCACAGCATTTTCAAAATGCAATTTTTGAGCATGCCTGAAGTCTATCCATTCGTTTCCATGGAAAAACATTAGGTGTAAACAGAGAGTGGATTGAAAACCCTGTGGGTTTTCAATGTCTAGGTAAATTTCACTTAAAATTTGGGTTAAAATACCAGGCTCATGTTTGCTTATTCTTTTCCTTGTTTGAGTGTAGGAATTGATCATAAAGCCTACCCTCAAAAATATAAACCATGATTTAATGACTTCCTTTACTAACCGCACTATCATTTATTTCCACCTCCATTTTTCTTTATGGGGTGCTGTGATAGATTTTTTTTCCTGAAACCACATTGTGGGCTCGGATATGTCATGTCTAATATTTTTGTCCTTTAATTGGTGAATTTGATTAATGACTGCGGGCTGCAACTCAGGCTTTAAACTCCACAGCGCTGCCCACTGCCTTCTTATCAAGTTTTCAAGGAACTTTCTGTTTCTGCGCCTCTCTCACATGGAATTAGCATTTACCAGGGGCCTGAACTTCCAAGCCTGGGGTGCCTGTGGGTGGGTGGATGCAAAGCTGAGTGAGCCCTCACTCTAGTCATGGCTTTCACAGAACTATGTTGGAAAAGACCTCAGAAGTCCAACTTATGACTGAACGTCCCCTGTCAACTAAAGCATGGCACCTAGTGCCACATCCAGTCTTTCCTTAAACACCTCCGGGGCTGATGACTCCACCACCTCCCTGAGCAGTCCATTCCAGTGTCTGATCACCCCTTCTGTGATGAAATTCATCCTAAGGTCTAACCTAAAGCTCCCCTGGTGCAGCCTGAGGCTGTGTCCTCTTGTCCTATTGCTTGTTGCCTGGGGAAAGAGACCGACCCCCACCGGGCTACACCCTTCTTTCAGGCTGTTGTAGAGAGCGATAAGGTCACCCCCGAGCCTCCTTTTCTCCAGGATAAACACCCCCCGCTCCCTCAGCTGCTCCTCACAGGACCCTTCACCAGCTCCGTTGTCCTTCTCTTTATTTAAGGCGGGGGTCGCCGGCGCCTGATGGCGGCACGGGCGGCCCCCGTTCCTTTACAACCACACAAGACGAGAATCCCGGTGCCGCGGCTCCTC